>CAJHQQ010001755.1:0-83651 GCA_905132885.1 Moricandia moricandioides
TGAATAACATAAGGAATGTTTCCAAAAACTCCAACCCATTGCATGTCTTTTGTTGAGCTTTTGTTGACCCTTCAGATGTTTCAAGGATTCATGATCAGTATGAATGACAAACTCCTGGGCCAGAGATAATGTTGCCAAGTCTGGAGAGCACGGATTAGGCATAGAGTTCTTTGTCATAGGTTGGATAGTTCAGAGTGGCACCTCCAAGCTTCTCACTGAAATAAGCAATGGGTTTCTTCTCCTGCATCAAAAACAGCTCCAATACCTACACCAGAAGCATCACACTCTATTTCAAAAGTTTTTCCGAAATCAGGAGCATAAGAAGTGGTGCATTAGTCAACTTCCCTTTTAGCAGTTTGAAAGCATCTTCTTGAGCTGACCCCAAGTGAATCCCACGGTTTTCTTGATCACTTCAGTGAGAGGTGCAGCAATGGTGCTAAAGTCCTTCACAAATCTCCATATAGAATCCAGCAAGACCCATTGAAAGCTTCTCACTTCTCTTCTGATCAGATTATCTTGAACTTGCTTGGTGATCTCAGCAATTAGAGCCTGCATTTGAAAAGGATTAATATTGACAGCAGGTGTTGGTGTTCCTTCTTGTTCATTGTTTTCTCCAGACATGGGTTTCCTGCAAAATCCAACAAACTTTAGCAATAACACAGAACTCTCTCCTCACAATATCCTTTGAGTCACTCAAGCTTTGGTGCATGATAGTGATTCAATGGTTCTGTAAACAACCCAATCAAGTGAAAAATGCAGAAACCCAAATCCCCAAAGAAAAGAAAAGATAGACAGATGCAAAAAGATTTTGCATGAGCAAGTGATTTTACAACCTCAGTCCTGATTTCTCCTAGACTGAACCCGATTTCTTCCTGGGGGATTTCTTTCTCAATCAGATTTGGCTCACTTGCAAACAGATAGACAGATAAGAGACTGATAAGAACAGAAAATACCCAGAACTAAAAGACGAATTCGATATTCCCACAAGAGAACATGAACTGAATCCCAGGAAGTTTCAGACTGTTGATAGTCTTAGAGATTGGAAAATATCCCAAGAACTTGTAGAATCAACATGAGTGGTGTGCTCTGATACACTTAATAGACTTTTTACCCAAGAATTGTCTCTCCACTACTGATGTTTGGTTGATCTACTCGATGTAACTAGATTTCGAAGATGGTATGCAATGGTATGATTGGCTGGAGATGCACGAGCATTGAGGTTTATGGATAGATGGGTTGCAAAGGGATTTGATCGACTTGCAACACTGTGAGGGTCGCGAAAGACCTCAGATTCTTCACTCTCTCTCTCTGGATATCGACACCACCGTCAGATGAGAGCTTGTTCGATTGTTTGGGTTCACACACGACTCCACAATCAAGTTGTTCGTTAAGAACACAATGAATCACCACACAGAGAAATGAGTTTTTGATAAAAATTGAGATGTTGTCTTTCACAATGCAAAACAATACAGAGTTTTAAAGGGAAAAAATGACAACAATCTCGTGCTGATAGTCTGGGTACTTGCTAGTTTCGTGCATGAGCACTTAGGAAAAGAAATAAGACAAAAAACATTAGTAAATTAGTATGTGTTGTAGAAGACATGCCGAGTAAGATGAAGAGTGGTTCGGGGTGATGTGGTTTGGCAAGTAACTCTTCTCACTTTCTTGGTTCAGAATAATGGCAAGCAATCTCTCAATAAGCTTCTTGACCTGGCATCTCGTGCATGGGCCCAACAGATATGACAAATGGATCTCTCTTTTTGAGTCAATTGGAACACTTCTTTTGGGCTGTGATGAGAGAAAGCATCTTCATTTTGGGTCTGGTCATCGATCATCTTCTTCACTAGTAACTTGGTTCTTGCATCCATTCAGCTTCATCATTAAGTTCATCTAAGATATAGCTCATCCTGGATTGCATCACACAAAGTCATCACAGTGGATATGGTGCGACGTGTGATACTTGAGATATCTAAGACGAAGCCTCCTGGTCAAGGCTGTGTGGATGGCGTATGCACACAGAGTACTGAAGTTGTAGGATATTGTGATGCGTGATTGGGCTGGAGACAGAGTTGATAGCAAGATCAGACCACAGGCTATTGCACCATTCATTCGGAGAAACTAGTCACATGGAAAAGCAACGAAGCAGCAAGCTGAGGTATCAATTGCTCAAGTGCTCATGAGCAGAATACCGATCGTATGAGAAGCTAACTAGTGAACTCATATGGATCAAGCGGTTTGCTATAAAGGACTTGCGGATTTATAGAGATCACTACACACCATGACAATGCACTGTGATATCAGCGAGCCATACACATTGCATCGCAACGCAGATATTCCACGAGAGACCAAAGCATATAGAGGTAGATTGCCATAGGTCAGGCAGTCAGATCTGGAACATCAAGTCGAGTCCTACCCATGCTATCTACAGAATGTTGAAGATCAACTGCTGATATATTCACTAAGGCAGCCACACCTAAGGCTGTTGTGAGTCCATTCACCCTAGACTTAGGTAATGACTTTTCCCAAAGATTCTCCAGCTCTGACTTTTGCGTGGATCTACTCTGTAACAGATTGAAAAGATGGTGATGGATACTTGCTGGATGGCAAGGAATTAGGCGTTACTCATGGATCTAGAAGCGTGAAAGAGTTGACTCGATCTGAAACACTGAGGTTGCGGAAGACCTCAGATTCTGTCACTCTCTCTCTGGATTCGACACACACCAGTCAGATTGCAGAGCTTGTCTGATTGTTTTGGTTCACACACCTCCACAATCAAGTTGTCTCTACAGAACAATGAATCACCAAAGAGAAATGAGTTTTTGATAAAAATGATGATTGTCTTCCAAATGAAACCAAAACAGAGTTTTAAAGGAAATGACAACAATCTCGTGCATGACAGTCTTGGGACTTGTAGTTCGTGCATGAGCACTTAGGGAAAAGAAATAAGACAAAAACATAAAGTAAATTAGTTGTTGTAGAAGACAAGCCGAGTAAATTGAAGGTGGTTGGGGTGATGATGGTTTGGCCAAGTAAACTCCTTCTTCACTTTCTTGTTCAGGAACAAGGCAAGAATCTTCTCAATAGCTTCTTGGACCTGATCTCGTGAATGGGCCCAACAGATATGACAAATGGATCTTCTTTCTGGTCGTTGGACTTCTTTTGGGGCTGAGGAGGAAAACATCTTCATTTGGGTCTGGTCCATATCATCTTCCTCATAGTAACTTGGTTCTTGCATCCATTCAGTTTCATCATTAAGTTCATCTAAGATTAGCTCATCCTGGATTGCATCAATTTCAATGTTAAGATAAAGATTCTTAGATCAGATAATGGTGGTGAATACACTAGCACAGCCTTCAAACAACATCTTGCCACACATGGAATCATACACCAAACCAGCTGCCCTTACACACCTCAGCAAAATGGCGTGGCAGAAAGGAAGAATAGACACTTGATGGAAGTAGCCAGGAGCATAATGTTTCACACAAATGTACCTAAGAAGTATTGGGGAGATGCAGTTGTTACAGCCACCTACCTGATCAACCGCACACCCACCAAAATACTCCTTGATGCTACTCCTTATGAGGTACTCAACCAAACTAAGCCATCTATAGACCATTTGCGTGTGTTTGGGTGTGTGTGTTTTGTCTTGATTCCAGGAGAGCTACGCAACAAGCTAGAGGCTAGAAGCACAAAGGCAATGTTTATTGGATACTCCACGCATCAGAAAGGCTACAAGTGTTATGTTCCAGAAACAAGGAGAGTTCTGGTATCCAGAGATGTTAAGTTCATGGAATCAAGAGGTTATTATGATGAGAAGAGTTGGGAAGAGCTTAAGGATCTATCTCAATCTGCCTCTGATAGAGCTAACAATCTGAGAGTTATTATGGAAAGGCTAGGCATCAGTATACCAAGAGTTCCTGAACCAGCCAAGGAGGATCCCAACCACACTGTTCCAGAGGCTGAGAAAGACATTCGAGTCACTCATCCTGATCATGAGGGGGGCAATGAAAGTGGTGATCAATCTGAAGCTCAAGCTCAACCTGAGGAGAACTCAGTAGCTCATGATCAAGATGGAGTGCCATCTGATGAAGGTCTATCTGATTTAGAAACTGAGACTCAAGTGGGAGAGCCTAGTGAAAAAAATGATCCAGAACCTGATCAAATACAACCATTGAGAAGAAGTACAAGGATCAGGAAGCCGGCCTCAAACTGGATTAACACAAGGGTTTACTTCAATGCTGAAGATGTGGCTCATCCAATAAATGCAGTATGCTCTCTTGCTCAATATCCAGAAGAACATCAAGTCTTCATTGGGGAATTGGATGCTGAGTACATTCCAAAAACATATGAAGAAGCTATGCAACATGAGGAGTGGCGACAGTCTGTTGGTGATGAGATTGGTGCCATGATCAAGAATGATACATGGTTTGAAACTGAACTCCCCAAGGGTAAAAAGGCAGTGACAAGTCGCCTACTGTATACAATCAAGTATCTTGCTAATGGAAAACCAGAGAGGAAGAAGACAAGACTTGTGGCAAGAGGTTACACTCAAGTATATGGGGAAGATTACCTGGATACCTTTGCACCAGTGGCCAAGTTGCACACCATAAGGATTCTTCTATCTCTTGCTGTCAACCTTGAGTGGGATCTATGGCAGATGGATGTAAAGAATGCATTCCTCCAAGGAGAATTGGAAGATGAAGTCTACATGAGGCCACCTCCTGGTTTAGAGAACATGGTCAAACCAGGGAATGTTTTGAGGCTGAAGAAGGCAATATATGGCTTGAAACAATCTCCTAGAGCCTGGTACCACAAGCTGAGTGCAACTCTTAATGGAAGAGGATTTGTAAAATCAGAGGCAGATCACTCCCTATTTACGCTAACTAGCCAACAAGGTATTGTGGTGATCTTGGTGTACGTAGATGATATCATTATCACTGGTAGCAACAAGGAAGGTATACTCTCAACCAAAACTTTTCTCAAAACTGCATTTGATATTAAGGATTTGGGAGAGTTAAAGTACTTCCTAGGGATTGAAATGTGCCGCTCTAAAGAGGGGCTTTTCTTATCCCAAAGGAAGTACACACTTGACATTTTAAATGAGGCAGGAAACCTTGGTGGTAGACAGGCCAAGACACCATTAGAGGAAGGCTACAAGGTACTACGAGAGGGGGAGTTTGATGCCACTCCATTTGAGGATGTAAAGAAGTATAGAAGAATGGTTGGAAAACTCATATATCTGACCATAACTCGACCTGATGTATGCTTTGCTGTGAACCAAGTCAGTCAGCATATGCAAACACCCACAATTCATCATTGGCACATGGTGGAGAGGATCTTGAGATACTTGAGAGAAGCTCCTGGTCAAGGCATATGGATGGCTAGAAATGGAAGCACTGAAGTGGTGGGATATTGTGATGCAGATTGGGCTGGAGACAGAACTGATAGGAGATCAACCACTGGATATTGTACCTTCATTGGAGGCAATCTAGTCACATGGAAGACCAAGAAACAGAAGGTGGTGTCATGCTCAAGTGCTGAGGCAGAATATAGGGCCATGAGGAAGCTAACAAGTGAGCTTATATGGATCAAAGGACTACTCAAAGACTTGGAAATAGAAATCACAGCACCAATGACAATGCATTGTGACAATCAGGCGGCTATACACATTGCATCAAATTCAGTCTTCCATGAGAGGACAAAGCACATAGAAGTAGACTGCCACAAGGTGAGACAAGCAGTAGAGCAGCAAGTGATTCTTCCATGCTACACAAGAAGTGAAGATCAATTGGCTGACATATTCACTAAGGCAGCAAGCAGCAAGGTTTGTGAGTCCATTCATCCTAAGCTTGGACTCATAGACATCTCATGTCATTGATCCTCTTACCATGAAGTGTTCTACTCTTTTTCCTTTGCTTGGGTTTTATCCCAAGTGGTTTTCCCAAGTAAAGGTTTTAATGAGGGAATGCTTCATGGAATCCAAGCTTGACTAGTCCCTATGGTCAAGCTTGAGGGGGAGTGTTGACATGAAGACATGAATGGCAAAGAGGAGAAGAAGAGATCACAAGAGAAGTGGTATCCAGATGTTTAAGTTTGGAGTGGTCCGTACAGGTTGTGTCCGTACAACCTAACTTCGACCTTTCTTGGTTTGCAAGGCAAGTTAAGGTCTGGTCACTTGAATGGGATCAGTTACTCTAACCAGAAGAATAATACTTGTCTACAAAGAAGAAAAGAGATGTTGGAGATCAAGGGAGAAGAAGTCACAAGTGGTCCAAGGAATTTGAATCTGTGTGGACAAGTCACTTTCAGCTCAGTCTGGACGAGCCACAGTCTGCCCCAGCCACAGTCTGACCTAGCAACAGTCTGATCCAGCCACAGTCTGACCCAGCAACAGTCTGATCCAGCCACAGTCTGCCCCAGCCAGTCTCTCTCTCCTATTTGTTTATTTTATTTGCTAATCAACTTGCTCTGAGTGTTTGGCTATTTATATCTTGTATCCATACACTATTTTCAGCAAGGAAACATATTTTCCTCATCTCTCTCTCTCTGGTCACGAATTTCCCTCTCTCTCTCTCCATTGTTCTTCATTGTTCTTCATGGTTCTTCACAATACTTAGCTCAAATCTTCTTAAACTTTCATTTGGTCAAGCCAGGGAATGTGTTGAGGTTGAAGAAAGCGATTTATGGCTTGAAGCAATCACCAAGAGCTTGGTATCACAAGCTTAGCACCACACTGAATGGAAGAGGGTTTAGGAAGTCAGAAGCTGATCATACTCTCTTCACACTGACTGGTCCACAAGGAATTGTTGTTATCTTGATATATGTGGATGATATTATCATCACAGGAAGCAACAAGGAAGGGATCCAGGAAACTAAAACATTTCTAAAATCAGTGTTTGATATCAAGGATCTTGGAGAGCTTAAGTATTTCCTTGGAATTGAAGTGTGTAGGTCTAAGGAAGGATTATTTCTGTCACAAAGGAAGTATGCTATGGATCTGTTGGGTGAGGCAGGAAATCTTGGAGGAAGACCAGCTAAGACTCTCCTTGAAGATGGGTACAAAGTTCTGCGAGAGGGGGAGTATGAGGACACTCCATTTGATGATGTCAAGAAGTATAGAAGAATGGTTGGAAAACTCATCTATCTGACCATCACAAGACCAGACATTTGTTTTGCTGTGAATCAGGTAAGTCAGCACATGCAAGCTCCTAAGGTTCATCACTGGAACATGGTTGAGAGGATCTTAAGATACTTGAGAGAAGCTCCGGGTCAAGGTGTATGGATGGGTTGCAATGGAAACACTGAAGTCGTGGGGTATTGTGATGCTGATTGGGCTGGAGACAGAGTAGATAGGAGATCAACAACAGGGTATTGCACTTTTATTGGAGGAAACTTAGTTACATGGAAAAGCAAGAAGCAAAAAGTTGTTTCTTGCTCAAGTGCTGAGGCAGAGTACCGATCTATGAGGAAGCTTACTAGTGAACTCATGTGGATCAAGGGACTGTTGAGGGACTTGGGCATAGAGATAACCTCTCCAATGACCATGCATTGTGATAACCAGGCAGCAATACATATTGCATCCAACTCTGTCTTCCATGAAAGGACTAAGCATATAGAAGTGGATTGTCACAAGGTGAGACAAGCAGTGGAGCAGCAAGTCATCCTTCCATGCTATACTAAGAGTGAAGATCAGCTGGCTGACATATTCACCAAGGGAGCCAGTAGCAAGGTTTGTGAGTCCATCCATCCAAAACTTGGACTCATAGACCTCTCATGTCACTGATCCTCTTTCCATGAAGTGTTCCACTCTTTTTCCTTGACTTGGTTTTTATCCCATGTGGTTTTTCCAAGCTAAGGTTTTAATGAGGGAATGCTTCATGGTTTCCAAGCTTGACCAGTCCCTATGGTCAAGCTTGAGGGGGAGTGTTGACATGAAGAAGAAATAAGATAGAGTTGAAGAAGAGACAGAAACAATTCAGATCAAGTGAAATCATTCTGTTCGTACAGCATTGAGATTCTCGACCTAACTTCACTTGGAAGGCAAGCAACTGAATGGGACTTGCCTAAATGTATTGTCTAAGTTATCAGAAGCTCTCTGGAAGGTCTGACCAAGGAGAATCTCGTTGGAGGCTGAAGACAAGCAAAGATCACATGTTTGGTTAAGGAGGAGAGAGGAAGATGGCATGTCACTTTCACTTCTGCTGCAAGAGCTTCTTGTCCTATTCTCTCTCATTTGTTTATTGTATTACCTTGTCTCCTAGCTAGCTATTTATCTGTCTATATAATCATGTAACCAGAAACAATATCAAGCAAGGAAACATTTTCTCTCCTTCTCTCTCTCTAATTTCGAAATCACTCTCTCTCTCTCTCTTGTTCTTCATGTTCTTCATTCTCCAGCAATAAACTCTCTCTAAATCTCTAATTCTTTCATCAAGAAGCAACACAATCAATTTTCCTAAGGACAGAAGCAAGACTATTCTTTCAAGAGAGCTTAACTTCAAGACAGTTTAACAACCTTAGGCAGATTCTAATCAAGATTGTGAGAATACAGATTTAAGTAACAATAGAGGATAAGTAACCAGAGAATAAGTAGATAGTAGAGAATGATGTAACCAGAGTATTAGTAGCCAGAGAATGGGAGAATGATGGAGAATAAGTAACCTGAAGAATCAGAGAATGAGAGAATAGAAAATAGAGAATTTGCTCAAGAGTTCTAATGGACAGAGTTTTGCTCTATTTTCTTGAGTTTTGCGGAAGCATTAAACAGCCAGGAGCATCCAATACTCATCAAGAGTTGGTGCTTTAGTAGCTGAACACAATGGACCACTGGACAATCAATTTATCCACTGATCTTAGACATGTGCCACTGGAATAACTCATGAACTGATATTTTCCAGGGCTTGCAACAAGAGAACCATCAGAATAACACATGAACAAGTGTTTCCTGTGGCTTAATCAACAATGAAACCAATGGATCAAAACAGTTTGTCCACTGGTCAAAGAGATGCTCCATTAAGAGAAAGCTATTATCCAATGGATAAAACATAATGGTGAAGCATTTTTGAATCATTTCCCCTCCTCAAGCTTGATTTCAAGGTACTAACAAGTATTGACCAAGCATACACTATATCAAAGTGGGAGAGAAATGATTTGGTTCAAGAAAAAACAGAGAATAGGGTGAGTTTTCCCAAAGGAGAGCAACTAGGCTCTGATACCATGTTGGAATTCATGAGTGTTTGTCTCATGTCAAGAAAGTATTCAGTTAACTTGTAACTGAATCCTCTTCAACCATACAA
Source organism: Moricandia moricandioides (assembly GCA_905132885.1). NCBI lineage: Eukaryota > Viridiplantae > Streptophyta > Magnoliopsida > Brassicales > Brassicaceae > Moricandia > Moricandia moricandioides. Next base: position 9,297 of record CAJHQQ010001755.1, read on the forward strand.
CAGGAACTCACCATTCAAAGGAAGACACAACCAACTGGTGGTTGAATCCTCTTAAACAGCCTACACTATAACCAAGATCCTAGACAGTAAACTGGTTATGTGTGGCAAAGAATCTCTAGTTTGAATCTATCCTTCTGAAGTAACACAACACTTTGAGTTTGTGTACCTAAGATGAAGAGGATTTAGAATCAGTAATCTAGAGCTTAAGAGGAGATAGAGAAGAGTTTAGACTGGGTTTTACAAGTATTAGGCTGCCTTAAGAGAGATAGAGTTAAGGCAGCCTCTAAACCATAATGCTTAGCTCCTTACATTGTGAATATTGTTTAGACACAAGCAAGAGAGAGAGAGCCACGAGTTTAGAGAGAGAAACTTGTCTATTGATTCTGGTTTCATGTTACAAGTGATGGAGAAGCCATTAAATAGGCAATACACAAGACTAAACAATTATTAAAACATGGAAATATAAAAAAATAATTATGTAGGGATTGAGAAGAGGCCAAAGGAGGATATGGACAAGGGGAGGCAGGACCAGATGAGGAGAAAGGGACAGGAGAGAGGTTGGCACAGCCTGCTTGAGTGAAAGTGACAAGCCAGCTGCTTCTCCAAAGCAACCCATGTGACTTCTTCTTTTCAAATTCAAACCTGCCTCTCTTATTTAAATTCAAACATGTTTTCTTGACTTCTCAAAGTCTCCCACGTCCATATTATGTCTCCCCAACTCCTTTCTTGCCTTGCAAGATAAGCTAGGTCAAGATGATAGCTTGTGGAGCAAGATTGTGCATACAAGCCCAAATCAGTTTCTCTTGATGCACTTGTCTTTGATCATGAACAAACTCCTTTCCTCTGGTTATTCTCTTCTTCATTTCAACAAAAGGAACCTTGACATGGTTGCTTCTCTATCTTCTGATATGTTAGCCCTTAGCATAAGTAGCTCCATCTCTTGGTAATACTCCTCTACTGATCTTGAACCTTGGGTAAGTTTCCTCAGCCGGTGGTGCAAGTCTCTAAGGTAATGGCTTGGAACAAACCTCTTGCGCATGATTGACTTCATCTCTGTCCAAGTCTCAACCGGTTCCTCTCCATTCCTCCTACGAGTTGTGAGGTACTGATCCCACCAACTTAGAGCATAGTCATAGAACTCAGTGGCAGCAATCTGAATCTTCTTGTGGTTTGTGTATCTGCTTGCACTGGAAGACTAGCTCAATCTTCTTCTGCCACTCAAGGTAGGCATCCGGATCAGCTTTGCCATGGAATGGGGGTATCTTGATCTTCAAACCGGCAAGATCATCTCCCTGGTTCATTCTTCTCTCTTGGGCACGCCTAGGTCTTCTTGAGGATGAGCTGAGGTGGTCATATTCTTCATCAGTCTCCTCATAACCATCATGTTCTTGGCGAGTTGCTTGGCGAGTTGCTTGCGGTCTCTCTTCTCTCCTAGTCTCTTGGTTTGGCAAGTGACTAGTGGCTCTCCTAATGTCTTCTCTAAGCTCTCTCCTGATGTCATTGAGGTTGGTCCTCATCATCTCGGTCATGGTTGCCACCATACTTTGGTTAAGTTGATTGGTCATAGCTTCCATGAGGAGTTTGTTTCTCCTGACGAGTTCAGCCTCTTCCTCAGACTCGGACACCATGGTTCCTGCTCAAAGACAAACAAGACAACCAGTAAAAGGGTTCTAGGGAAGAAGACAAGCAAAAAGGAAAAAGAAAATAAGCAAAAAGTAAAAGGAACAAGCTTGTATTGCACGACAACAAGTAAAAAGGAAATCGGCTAAGTGAAAAGGAAATCGATTCAAGCAAAAAGGAAAAGCTTCTAAACTTTTTCCTAAACTCTTCTAAGGTTTTCTAGCATCCTAACAAGCTTATTCTACTCGTGTTCAAGGTGATAAACAAGTTAAAGCAATGCACAAAGCAATCGACAAGTGAAGGTATGCGGCTAGGGTTCTTCTCTCACTAGGGTTTCCGCATGAAACCAAATAAGGAAAGTCTAAAGATCCTTGTCTAAACTCTTATGCAGTCACGAGCAGCCCTAAACAAAGGAATTCTACTGCTTAATCAAGATGTTATAGATGAGATATGAATGAAAAACAAAAAGAAACAAGAAAGGATAGCGAGTACTTCCCAACCAAAGTTGCTCTGATACCACTTGATGCGTCCCTAGGATGCTCTTTGGTTGATGGGAATGGATGGATAGATCCTTGCTGAAAGAAAGTGAAGAACTCTGGAGAAGAGAATGAAGAACAGGCGAGAGAGAGAGAGAGAGAACTAGGGTATCCGAGAGAGAGAAAGGAGTAAAGGAGGAAATGATTTTCCTTGCTTAATTCATTGCTGGGGTTACATTATTTAAAGACAATACAATCAGAAACAAGACAAATGGAATAGAATAAAATAAGGTGCAGCTTGCCAAGGAGAAAGGGACAGGTCCCCAACGGCAGTCTGCTCCATCTGCACCTCTCTCTCCTCAAAGTAGAACATGTGACTTTAACTATTTAAATACTCCCACTTGTCTCTGAGCTTGCCAACGGTAGGATTGACTTCTGAGGAGTGTTGAGACGAGTTTAAACTCCCTTGCCTTGTCTTCTAAGGTAAGTTAGGTCTTGGGTCTCTTGCTTGCATCCCAAGTCTGTACGGAATGGAGTGTACACCAAGGTAACTTCTTTTAGGCTCCTAATGCATCTCTTTCTCTTCTATCTCCATGACTTCATGTCAATACAAGTGAATGTGTCAATACTCCCCCTCAAGCTTGATCATGGGTAATGGTCAAGCTTGGAACTCATGAAGACATCCCTCATTAAAACCTTAGTGTGCAAAACCCGAGTGGGATAAAAACACACTTAAGGAAAAAGAGTAGATGCTCCATGACTTAGGGGATCATGATCTAGATAGGTCTATGAGTCCCAATCTTGGGTGAATGGACTCACAAACCTTGGTGCTTGCTCCTTTGGTGAAGATATCAGCTAGTTGGTCTTCACTTCTAGTGTAGCAAGGTAGTATGATCTTCTGCTCTACTGCCTGTCTAACCATGTGACAGTCCACTTCAATATGCTTTGTCCTCTCATGAAACACTGAGTTGGATGCTATATGAATGGCTGCCTGGTTGTCACAGTGCATGGTGATTGGTGAAGTTGTCTCAATGCCTAAGTCTCTTAGCAGGTTCCTGATCCAGATGAGCTCACTAGTCAGCTTCCTCATTGCTCTGTATTCTGCCTCAGCACTTGAACAAGACACCACCTTTTGTTTCTTGCTCTTCCAAGTTACAAGATTGCCTCCAATAAATGTGCAATAGCCTGTTGTAGACCTCCTGTCCACTCTATCACCAGCCCAATCTGCATCACAATATCCCACAATCTCTGTGCTTTGGTTGCATCCCATCCAAACACCTTGACCAGGAGCCTCCCTTAGATATCTCATGATCCTCTCCACCATGTTCCAATGATGGACTTTTGGTGCTTGCATATACTGACTTACTTGATTCACAGCAAAACAGATGTCTGGCCTTGTAATGGTCAGGTAGATCAGCTTCCCAACCATTCTTCTATAGAGCTTGTAGTCACCAAATGTAGTATCCTCAAACTCCCCCTCACGTAAGACTTTGTACCCTTCTTCAAGTGGTGTCTTAGCTACTCTTGTTCCAAGCTTTCCTGTCTCATTTAAAAGATCAAGTGTGTACTTCCTTTGAGATAGGAAGAGCCCCTCTTTAGAGTGGCACATTTCTATCCCTAGAAAGTACTTTAGCTCACCCAAATCTTTAATATCAAAGCTAGACTTAAGAAAGACTTTAGTAGAGATGATACCTTCCTTGTTACTTCCTGTGATGATGATGTCATCTACATAGATCAGGATCACCACAATTCCTTGGTTACTTGTGAGGGTGAAGAGAGTATGGTCAGCTTCTGATTTTACAAACCCTCTTCCATTTAAGGTTGTACTCAGCTTGTGATACCAAGCTCTTGGTGACTGTTTCAATCCATAAATTGCCTTCTTCAGCCTTAGAACATTTCCTGGTTTGACCATGTCTTCCATACCTGGAGGTGGTATCATGTACACCTCATCCTCCAGCTCTCCTTGTAGAAAGTCATTCTTGACATCCATCTGCCATAAATCCCATTCCAAGTTTACTGCCACAGAGAGGAGAATCCTTATAGTGTGTATTGACCTGAGTGTAGATAAAGAGAAGACATATGTGTACATAGGCAAGTGACATAGTTGACTACATGCATCAACTACATGCCTCAACTACATGGGAGCTGATATAGTCGACTACATGCATCAACTACATGCATCAACTACATGGGAGCTGATATAGTCGACTACATGCATCAACTACATGCATCAACTATATAGAGTGGGAACTCATCCAGTTTCTAATTTGAATTTGAAATCAGACCAGAATAGATTAATTATATTTTTATTGTCTCCTTTGTCTATAAAGACATGTTGTATAGTTTCTAAATGAAATAAGGCGAAAGAATCCTTTCCTACTCTCTCTCTCTCTCTCTCGTTTACTCTCTCTCTCTCTCTCTCTTGTTCTTGCTTAATCTCACCAAGTTCTTCACTAAACTAACATGGTATCAGAGCTTTAAGCTCCTGATTTCCTAAAACTCTTCCGCAAACACACTCTAAATCTCTTACTCTTTCATTTGAACCGATTAAAAGTCGGGTTCTCTTACTCTTTCCCTTTGGACCGTTGGACAATAGCTCGGCCAAAGTGTGTTCTTGTCTTGTATTTGGGTGATTCTCGCCATTTTCTTCCTCACCAGATTAGACGAGATGGAGAAGATGGAGCATCAACAGTACAAGACTATCATCATACCAGCTACCCTAAAGGGAGCTAACTATCTCACCTGGTCAAGGTTGGCTAGGACGGCTCTTGGAGGCAGAGGCTTGTGGGGGCATGTCACGGCAAGTGAGGCACCAAAGCAGACCGGCCAAGGAGCTGACGGCAAGGAGATTGTAGAGAAAGATGAAGGCAAATGGGAACAAGAGGATCTCATGGTGCTGTCTATCCTACAAAGTTCACTTGACACACCTATCATGGATGCCTATTCTCACTGTGAGACGGCAAAACAACTTTGGGACACCCTACAAAAGGTCTATGGTAACACTTCCAACCTTACAAGGATCTTTGAAGTCAAGAGGGCTATCAACAATCTCCAACAAGAGGAGATGGATCTTACCAAGCACCTTGGAAAGTATAGCCAGCTCTGGTCAGAGCTTGAGATGCTAAGGCCAAGCACCACGGATCCTACTGTCCTTGAAGAGAGGCGTGAGCAAGACAAGGTATTCGGCTTACTCCTTACTCTGAATCCGAGCTTCAATGACCTTCTCAAGCACATTCTGAGGTCAAAAGAGTTACCAAGTTATGATGAGGTATGCTCCCAGCTGCAAAAGGAGCTAGGCTCAGATGGTTTATTTGGTGGAAAGAATGAACTATTAATGGCTCACAAAGCTGATAAGATGGAGGCACCAGCCGCAAACAAAACTTTCTACAAGCCAGGTGGTGATAGGTCTGGTGGAGAAAGGCGTCCAGGCATGTGTGAGCATTGCAAGAGACCTGGTCACACCAAGAAAAACTGCTGGACTCTCCACCCATACCTCATACCTGCCTCAGGACAGAAATTTGGTCAAGGCAAGGCACATGAAGCAAGAGCTCATGATGTGCAGCGCAGGGGAGAAGATGGGAAAGCCATGATCTCAGTCACTCACACGGGTGGATCAGCATCTCAGACCCCTTCTCAGCTCACCAATGAGGATGCTTTCCTCCGCAAATCTGACATTGAAGCTCTGATCAAAGCTATCAATGCCAACTCTGGTAACATAAACAAGAATGCGCATAATGCTTTAAGTTCTAATATTGCTAGGCCTTTGATAATTGATTCAGGAGCTTCTCATCACATGATTAGGGACTCTAGATTAATTAACAATGTTCAACCTGCCTTAGGAAATGTTACAACTGCAAATGGTGATAGGGTTCCCATTGAGGGCATAGGAGATATCAAGCTATTTGATAAAGAATCTAAAGCTCTCTATATGCCTACTTTTACTTCTAATTTACTTTCAGTAAAAAGAGCCTCTACTGACTTGAACTGTCATGTTGTATTTAGTCCTAATTGTGAGAATAGATAAAACAGAGTGTGAGAGTGGTGTAGAGACAGAGTATGGTCGAAACTAAGAGAAAGAGAATGAAGAGATTAAGTGAGAATCAAAGAGAATGCAGTGAAGAGTATGAAAGTATGAGAGTGTTCTTGAGTATCAAAGAGGGTGAGTTCGTGTGTAACCAGAGAGATTAGAGAGAATGAGAGACTAAGAGAGTATAGAACCAGAGAATAGTGAAGAAAGAGAACTCCTCTTTGCTTGATTCATTCAGTTACATGAACTGCCTTTAAATAGGCAGTGTGCATACATTAAATTAATCTAAATCTAGGAAGACATAAACAAATACTTTTGTGGGGTTTCTGATGAAGACAAGAAGGATACAGCCAAGGAGAATCTCGACCAGAGGGAGAGAGAGTGACAGGAGAGAGAGATGGGCACGGTTTGGTTGAGTGAAAGTGACAGCCGGCTCATCCTCTTATGCACATGTGACTTTTATTCTAATTAATTCCCAACTTGCCTAAGTTGTTTCCAACGGTCTGATCTCTATTTTAAACTTCAAATCTGCCTCAGAATACTCAGCTGGACGAGTTCCCCACTTGCCTTGACTTCCAAGACACTCTAGGTTAGGATTTGATACTTGCGCACCAAGACTGTACGGACAGATTCAAACTTGCTCTGGATGCTTCATCTTTGATGCTTGGTCTCTTCACCAGTATTATTTATCTTCATTCTAACACTCCCCCTCAAGCTTGATCATAGGAGATCCTTGGACAAGCTTGGAACCTTGAAGAAGCTCCCTCATTAAAAACCTTAGCCAGAAAACCCATTTGGGACAAAACCAACTAAGGAAAAGAGTAGAGTTCTTCAAAGCCTAGGGATTGGCCAGTGAGCCTAAGGAACTTCAGACAACTCATGGTGGAGTCCTTAGGCTCTGGATCATGGCCTCAAATAATGGTACAAGTGTGAACTCCACAGCTTGCCCACATCAACATCTTGGATCACTTCTTTAGGCCGGTTGTGTCTCCCCCTTTCTTCTGACTACTCGCCACTTCAAGGAGTTTTAGAGACCACCAGCTTCTGCTTCATAGATCACCAAGTAAGGTACCTGATACATTATCCCAAAGGTGCATCAGTTCTTGAGGAAATGCACTCATCACACTAAGCTCAATAACAATTAAGTATAAGGACAATAATGAATGTATTGAGATGAGTTTAAGGTGCTTCCCTTTCATAAGTATGGTGGGGAGTGAACTCCACTTGAATTCCCACTTGGTAAGACATCTCTCAGATCATAGGAAGCTCATTCACACTCCCCCTCAAGCTTGGAACCGAGAATAGGTGAAGGTCCAAGCTTGAAAGGTTGCAATGAGTTCATGATAGCTTCTTTGATCCGGCTGGTGAGGAATGATGCAAGAGTGAACTCCACTTCTTGCCAAGAGACAATGGACGACTTGGATCCTCAGAATTGCACACCAATACCCCTCCTCAAGCTTGATCCAGAGAGAATAGGTGAAGGACCAAGCTTGGAAGTGGGCAGTGAGTTCCTTGAGTCTTCTTTGATCTGGTTTATGATGCAAGTGTGAACTCCACAGCTTGCCAATGGCTTGTGGCGGCTGGATCTTCAGGATTGCTTCTTCATTACCCCTCCTCAAGCTTGATCCAGAGAGTATAGGGATGGACCAAGCTTGGAAGTGAGCAAGACTGAGCTAGGACTAGGAGCGCATCACCCCAACAGCTGCGCTTAAGTCAACCAGTTCCTCCTCCCTTGATCTCCTCTCCACTGCCTAGAACAACTCTTCCTTGTGTGTCTCTTGGAACCAGGAGCTCAACAACCAAATGGCCTGCGCTTAAATCAACCGGTTCTCTACACACAAGTGATGAGAAGATCCAGCCTGGTGGATGGTTGGTCAACTTCTGGTCTGCCTCTCCATCAATCCTCCTTGAGGTATCTTCAAAGGACAGCCGTGTTCTGGCTCAACCAAGACTTATTACCATCTGACCTTCTCCAACAATCTCTCCATGGTCAGGAATATACATCATGTGTAGGCTCTGAACAGCATGGCTAAAGTCTTCTTCTTTGTCTTGGATTGGTGATGCACAGTGGACACCTCTTGTGTACCTGAAACAACACTCAAACTCCAGCAAGAATTAGACCACACAAGAGGATCAGACCTTGGTAACTCACCAAGTCTGATCCCCAACCTTTAAACAATGCAATGGCAGAAGCTAAACAACTCATTCAGTCCTAAACCATGCATATAATTCACTAAACGCTCAACCATGATAATTCATCAAGTACAAGACATTTAGGCTAATTTTTATGATCATTTAAGCAAACACAGATTACAAAAGACCAAACAGTGACTAGAAAACTCATCTAATCAACCTAGACAATTCATGAATGCAACACATCTAATCAAGCTACACACCAATGAGTGCAACAAATGGCTAGAAACTAACCTAGACCATCAGCAATGTAATACAAGACATACAACAGGCACTAAGCAACTCGCCTAGACCATACAGCACACAAACAATAGAACTAAGACAAGAACTAGACAAAACATTGCTAGTAATCTCCTAGAACAGTACACATGCAGCAAGCAACAATTTTAAGCAACAAAAACTAAACAACAAGCTTAGATCAGAACAGTACAAACAATTATTCTAGGGCAGAAACTAGACATAACCATGCTAGAAAACTCCTAGAACAATGCATACACAATGTTTAAGCATCATGGGACAGAAACTAGGTTCAAAAACTCTAGTAACATTAAACTGTCCCTAAGATACTAAACACACACTCAACACAACAAGAAACAAAAAAAAAAACAATTCAACAAGCTCTTATTAGAGTTCAGGAGGTTAACTTACAGCCAAGGAACCTGAGCTAGTTCCTTGAACCTCCATGGCTGTGAATCACTTGAATTTGGAGTGTTTGAGGTGTGAATTGAATGTCCAACACCTCATCTTCTTGATTATCTCCTTCTGGCCAAGGAGACACTTCAAACCCTTCCTGTCCTCTTGCTGGTCGTGGGATTTGTTGGTCAGAAACAAAGCTTCAGCATGGCTGGCTAGAGAATGATTAGAACAGCCTAGCTTTGATGCTCCTATAGTGACCTTTCTCCAAGAATGGTATCTTCCATGGATTATCTTCAGCATTTTGGACCAGATGAGGTTGTTTGGTTTCTTCTTTGGACTCCTTAAAGTCTCTGAAGTCACCATTCCATTAGGGCTCTCCATCTTAGAGAGTTTGGACCAGTGGACAATAGAATGTACCAACTGGTTTACAAGAAACAGAACTTGAATCTGGACTTTGATGAAGCTTGCTGGACTGAGCTGAAGCTTTCTTGAGTTCCAGAGATTAAAGACCTCCTTTATCTTGAGTTCTGGTGAGATTTTTCCCTCCTGGAAAACCTTTGGACCAGAGGATACAAGGATGAAACAAAACAGAGTTTGAAAGAGATGATTGAATAGAAACAGATTTGCGGAAGCTTTATAGGTTTTCAGGAGCTTGAGAGCTCTGATACCATGTGAGAATAGATAAAACAGAGTGTGAGAGTGGTGTAGAGACAGAGTATGGTCGAAACTAAGAGAAAGAGAATGAAGAGATTAAGTGAGAATCAAAGAGAATGCAGTGAAGAGTATGAAAGTATGAGAGTGTTCTTGAGTATCAAAGAGGGTGAGTTCGTGTGTAACCAGAGAGATTAGAGAGAATGAGAGACTAAGAGAGTATAGAACCAGAGAATAGTGAAGAAAGAGAACTCCTCTTTGCTTGATTCATTCAGTTACATGAACTGCCTTTAAATAGGCAGTGTGCATACATTAAATTAATCTAAATCTAGGAAGACATAAACAAATACTTTTGTGGGGTTTCTGATGAAGACAAGAAGGATACAGCCAAGGAGAATCTCGACCAGAGGGAGAGAGAGTGACAGGAGAGAGAGATGGGCACGGTTTGGTTGAGTGAAAGTGACAGCCGGCTCATCCTCTTATGCACATGTGACTTTTATTCTAATTAATTCCCAACTTGCCTAAGCTGTTTCCAACGGTCTGATCTCTATTTTAAACTTCAAATCTGCCTCAGAATACTCAGCTGGACGAGTTCCCCACTTGCCTTGACTTCCAAGACACTCTAGGTTAGGATTTGATACTTGCGCACCAAGACTGTACGGACAGATTCAAACTTGCTCTGGATGCTTCATCTTTGATGCTTGGTCTCTTCACCAGTATTATTTATCTTCATTCTAACACTAATGAGGTTCATTTTCAGGATATTGAGACAAGTAAAATGATTGGGAAAGGTGTGAGCAAAGGAGATCTCTATTTGCTTGAAGACACCAAGTCTAAAACAGATTTACATTCAGCTTTTAATTCTGCCTCTATGTTAGTGTCTGATGTTTTGTGGCATGCTAGATTAGGCCATCCTCATTCTCGTGCTCTAGGATTGATATTGCCTAATCTCTCTTTTAAAAATGACACTTGTGAGGCTTGTATCCTAGGAAAACATTGCAAGACTGTTTTTACTAAATCATCTACTATTTATGAGCATTGTTTTGATCTTGTTCACTCAGATGTTTGGACTGCTCCTTGTCTATCTTGTTAGAAAATGAAGAACAGAGTGAAGAACAGAGTGAAGAACAAGAGAGAGAGAGAGAGAACCGGGAGAGAAAGAGAGAGGGATATTCGACAAGAGAGAGAGAGTAAAGAAGGATCTGATTTCCTTAATTAATTCTAGTCTGAGGCATACAATATAAATAGAATAAACTTGGTGCAACAAGACAATAAGGAAACAATAAACTAATGGGGACTGGTCGAGGACAGTGACCTTTGTGGTCTGGCCGAGGGAAGGGAAAGGGACAGCTCCCAAACGGTCCACACCTTAAATGGAACATGTGATCTTCCCATTTAAATAATCTTCTTGCCTCAGACAAGCTCCCAACGGCTCCTTGACTTTCTGAGGATGATCTAGGCGAGTTTGAACTTCCCTTGTCTTCCAAGGTAAGTTAGGTTGAGCCTTGGTAGCTTGAGATGCAAGTATGTACGGAATGCCTTGTCTTCCAAGCTTATGCACATCCGAGTAATCCTCTCTTTATTTCATCCTCTTTATTCCTTTGTGTCAATACTCCCCCTCAAGCTTAGCCATAACATATGGTTAAGCTTGGAACTATGAAGACACCCCTCATTAAAACCTTTTTATGAAAAACCCAATGGGATAAAAACATACAAAGGAAAAAGAGTAGGTACTTCATAGCTAAGAGGAGCCTGATCTAGATAGGTCTATGAGTCCTAGTCTCGGATGGATGGACTCACAGACTTTGGTGCTTGCTCCCTTAGTGAAGATGTCTGCTAGTTGATCTTCACTTCTTGTGTAGCAAGGAAGAATCACCTTCTGTTCCACTGCCTGTCTCACTTTGTGACAATCCACCTCTATATGTTTTGTCCTTTCATGGAAGACTGAGTTTGATGCTATATGTATGGCCGCCTGGTTATCACAGTGCATTGTGATTGGTGATCTTGTCTCTACACTTAGGTCTGTAAGCAAGTTCTTGATCCAGATGAGTTCACTTGTAAGCTTCCTCATTGCCCTATACTCTGCTTCAGCACTTGAGCATGATATCACCTCAAACTCAGTGTTCCATGAGAGGACCAAACACATTGAGGTGGACTGCCACAAAGTTAGAGAAATGGTATTACAAGGAGTGATCCTACCTTGCTACACGAGAAGTGAGGATCAGCTTGCAGATATATTCACCAAGGCTGCAAGCTCCAAGGTGTGTGAGTTCATATACTCAAAGCTTGGGCTTATTGATCTCACTCAAAAGCTACTTCCCTGACTATGAAAACTCTACTCTTTCCTTAGTGTGTTTTTGTCCCAATTGGGTTTTGCATACTAAGGTTTTAATGAGGGATGTTTGTCATGGTCCTTCCAAGCTTGACTTGTTTCACATGGTCAAGCTTGAGGGGGAGTATTGACCTGAGTGTAGATAAAGAGAAGACATATGTGTACATAGGCAAGTGACATAGTTGACTACATGCATCAACTACATGCCTCAACTACATGGGAGCTGATATAGTCGACTACATGCATCAACTACATGCATCAACTACATGGGAGCTGATATAGTCGACTACATGCATCAACTACATGCATCAACTATATAGAGTGGGAACTCATCCAGTTTCTAATTTGAATTTGAAATCAGACCAGAATAGATTAATTATATTTTTATTGTCTCCTTTGTCTATAAAGACATGTTGTATAGTTTCTAAATGAAATAAGGAGAAAGAATCCTTTCCTACTCTCTCTCTCTCTCTCTCTTGTTCTTGCTTAATCTCACCAAGTTCTTCACTAAATTAACAGTGTGGAGCTTTGCTACTGGTGCAAAGGTGTCTAGATAGTCTTCTCCATAGACTTGGGTGTATCCTCTTGCAACCAACCTTGTCTTCCTCCTCTCTGGCTGTCCATTAGCCAAGTATTTGATGGTATAGAGCAGGCGACTTGTCACTGCTTTCTTTCCTTTGGGGAGCTCAGTTTCATACCAAGTATCATTCTTGATCATGGCATTGATCTCATCTCCAACTGACTGATGCGTCCCTAGGATGCTCTTTGGTTGATGGGAATGGATAGATCCTTGCAAGAATGAATCAGAGACTCAAGTTCTTCAAGGCGTGTGGATTGAATGGTGACACAAGAGGGATGGATGATCTCTTGATACTCCTAGATGAATAACTTGGATATGACACACCAAACTAAACACCCTTAGACTCTGGATATGACACACCAGAACTCGGCACACTTCTTTTAGAGAGAGAGAGAGCCGCAAAAGATGAATGAACTTGTATTGAAAAGGTTGGATGATTACATAAGGGTGTAGAGAACCCTTTAAATAAGAAACCAGAGAACACACTCTCTAGGGTTTCGACAATGCATCAAAAAAGAAAAGAACTAAAACTATAGTCTATAAGTTTAAAATGGAATAAAATGCAACTTCTATTAGTCTTGGACCGAGAATAGCACTTAGGTGATGTGTAGACAAGTTGTGGCCTCGTTAAAAACCTCCCTCCTGGAAAACCTCGTGGGACAAAACCAAAAGCAAGGAAAAGAGCACGCACCCCATGTCTTGCCTAGACACTAACTCAGTTTGGTGTAGAGATGGCTTGAATGGTGATCAAGACATCTCGGATCAAACCTTGTCCAAGACCTTCTTGTTGTGGATGTGAAGTGAGTAATCCAACAACATTCTCCTTGAGCTTCTTGACTCTGGAACGAGTCATGGGACCTTCAGGAATGGCTAGAGCATCATCACCAAGTTGTTGGTGCAATGTGGCTTCTTGTGGTTCATCTAGACTCTCCTTGTTCTCCTTAGTGATCCGGTCCTTGATCACATCCAATGCACTCTTAAATGTTGCACCTCAAGCTCTTCAGGTTCAGGTTCATGCTTCCATTCTTTGGTGCTTTCCATGATCACATCATCCCCTCCCTCTTCAAAAAGATTTGTCCTCAAATCTGTTTTACCTACAATAGAGGGGACCAAGTCAGTAACATTGAAGTTTAAAATCAGGTTACACTTACCTTGCAAGCCTCTTTGATAGGCATTGTTGCTGACTGGTTTGGATATGTAGAAGGCACTAATCCATTTAGTTCCTGATTCATTACTTAAACCTGACATGTTGAAACAAAGCAAGTTAGCACATGAAAGTTTATCAAAGAGTAATAATCTTATCCCAAATTGGTTTTTGCTCGGTTTTGGCTTGTGTGCTGCATCTGGTGGTGCTTCTTTGATGAGGATGAATCCAGTGACGTCTTGGTGCTTATCCTGATCCAAATCAGGTGGCTTGAACCGCTTGTCTTCCACATGCTTGTTCTTTCTTCTTGTATGCTTCCAAGCTTCATCATAACCTGCACATGGCTCCTTTGACAAAAACAAGTGCATCATATCTGTGTAATTGATAAAGGAACTCTTGAAAACATGATCACTTACCTTAGCATGCTCACCTGGTCGCCATATATAGGATTGAGATGTTTTAAACTCAGAAAATTTCAAAGATAGCCAATACAGGATCACCCGATTTGTATAACCCATAACTCTTTCATCTGAGAAGGTTTGGACTTGATTCCAAATCGACGTGAGACCCTGATGAGTTAAGTTTCCATGGCAGTCGAGTTTGATGGTTAACTCCTTGTGGTTGTTGAGATATGACCCTCGGACTGTCTCTATGTCAAGGCTGGCGGCTAGACAGTTTCCAAGGTTTGATGGTTGCATCATCAACTTAGCCAACAACCCATTCTTGATACTCTGATCATTATCATAGCTTCTCTTTTCGAAAATGGTAGATCTCAAAACAGTTTGACCTGTACCCACAGCAAGCAAATCAGGCTTCATGTTTTTCTTTGAGTTTAGATAGTTACCCCGGGTTGGTTTCCTTGGAGATGGTTGTAGACTAAGTTTATCTGGTGGTTTCTCTTTGATTTGAGAAGGAAACATGAGTTCTTCTCCTGCTCCAGTAATCACTTCACCATTGACTCTAGTGAATTCTTCATCTCCAATTACATTTTGATAATCTTTGCATTGGTACTTGTTGGAATTCATGAGTGTTTGTCTCATGTCAAGAAAGTATTCAGTTAACTTGTAACTGAATCCTCTTCAACCATACAACAGGAACTCACCATTCAAAGGAAGACACAACCAACTGGTGGTTGAATCCTCTTAAACAGCCTACACTATTATAACCAAGATCCTAGACAGTAAACTGGTTATGTGTGGCAAAGAATCTCTAGTTTGAATCTATCCTTCTGAAGTAACACAACACTTTGAGTTTGTGTACCTAAGATGAAGAGGATTTAGAATCAGTAATCTAGAGCTTAAGAGGAGATAGAGAAGAGTTTAGACTGAGTTTTACAAGTATTAGGCTGCCTTAAGAGAGATAGAGTTAAGGCAGCCTCTAAACCATAATGCTTAGCTCCTTACATTGTGAATATTGTTTAGACACAAGCAAGAGAGAGAGAGCCACGAGTTTAGAGAGAGAAACTTGTCTATTGATTCTGGTAAGTGTTACAAGTGATGGGGAAGCCTTTAAATAGGCAATACACATGATTAAACAATTACTAAACAATGGAAACATAAACAAATAATTCTGTATAGACTGAGAAGAGGCCAAAGGGGATAAATCCAATGTCTGGCTCGTCCAGGAAGAGTAGAAAGGGACATGAGGAGAGGCACAACCTTCCTTGGTGATAGTGACAGGTCTACACAGCTCCTTATGCACCCATGTGACTTCTTCTTGCTTAAATCAAACCAGATCCTTCCTTTTGAATTCAAACTGAGTATCCTTAGTTTTCTGGAGCTTATCACGTCCACAAGGTCCTCCCTAACTCATTCCTTGCCTTGCAAGTCAGGTTAGGTCAAGACGGTAGCTTGTGGAGCAAGACTGCACAGATAGCCCAAATCAATTTCTCTTGATGCACTTGTCTTTGATCATGGACTAAATCCTTTCCTCTGGCTATTCTATTTTTAATTTTAACACTCCCCCTCAAGCTTGATCATAGGAGATCCTTGGGCAAGCTTGGAACTGAGAGTACTTGCCTCATTAAAAACCTAAGTGTAGAAAAACCTCATGGGATAAAACCATCACTTAGGGAAAAAAGAGTGCAACTACCCTCAGCCTAGGGATTGGCCAGTGGGTTTATGAGTCTTATGATCTAGTTTAGGGACTCATAAACCCTGGATCATGGCCTTACTTAAATGACAAGCAGGCACCACACTCAAAACTGCTTGGAACTCTCGATGTGGCTGGTTCTTAGTCTCCCCCTTTCTTCTGACATCCTGCCATCATAAAAGGGTTTGATCCACGACCAGACTCTTCTCATGAGGTCCAAGTACCTTGCATAAGCTTATGAAGAATGGACATTGGCTTCTCATATTAACACCCCTCCTCAAGCTTGACCTGAGAATGAGAGTATGTGTTCAAGCTTGGAAGATGAGAGCCAATGATGATCACCAATGCCTTGAGACCACAGCCTCTTGGCTTGAAATGTGGCCTTTTCTCTTGAGTGTACTTCCTTTCCACCCTCTTGGCATCAGGTAAGTCACTTCTGAGCAATCTCTCCATGGTTCAGGAATATACATCTTGTGTAGGCTCTGAACAACATGGGCAAATCTCCATGGTCAGGAATATGCATATTGTGCAGGCTCTGATCAACATGGGAAACCTGTCAAACCAACACTAAGACAAGCATCAATCGACAACAAGAGATCAGAGAATGGGTTTTCACCAAGTCTGATCTTTAAAAACACATTTCAAACAAGTACAACAAGCAGTGGACAGATATCTTCATGATTCTATCCTAGCAACACTTCTCTGAATCCTAATCATCAAGACTAAGCATTCAGGCAACAAGACAATTATTTTCCCAAAAGACAGAAGCAAGACTATTCTTTCAAGATAGCTTAACTTCAAGACAGTTTAACAACCTTAGGTAGATTCTAAACAAGATTGTGAGAATAGAGATTTGAGTAACCAGAGTATAAGTAGAGAGTAGAAAATGATGTAACCAGAGTATTAGTAGCCAGAGAATGAGAGAATTATGGAGAATAAGTATCCTGTGAATCACAGAATGAGAGAATAGAGAATAGAGAATAGAAATAGAAATGTGCTCAAGAGTTCTAATGGACAGAGTTTTGCTCTGTTTTCTTGAGTTTTGCGGAAGCATTAACAGCCAGGAGCATCCAATACTCATCAAGAGTTTGAGCTATAGTAGCTGAAACACAATGGACCTTTGGACAATTATTTTATCCACTGATCTTAGACATGTGCCACTGGAATAACTCATGAACTGATGTTTTCCAGAGCTTGAAACAAGAGAACCATCAGAATAACACATGAACAAGTGTTTCCTGTGGCTTAGACAACAATTAAACCAATGGATCAAAACAGTTTGTCCACTGGTCAAAGAGATGCTTCATTAAGAGAAAGCTATTATCCAATGGATAAAGCATAATGGGGAAGCATTTTCGAATTCTTTCTCTTCCTCAACCTTGATTCAAGATACTAACAAGTACTGACCAAGCTAACACTATATCAGACTGAGAGAGAAAGTATTTATTCAAAAACAGAGAGAAAAGAGGTGAGTTTGTTCCCAAAGAAGAGCAACAAAGCTCTGATACCATGTTGGAATTCATGAGTGTTTGTCTCATGTCAAGAAAGTATTCAGTTAACTTGTAACTGAATCCTCTTCAACCATACAACAGGAACTCACCATTCAAAGGAAGACACAACCAACTGGTGGTTGAATCCTCTTAAACAGCCTACACTATAACCAAGATCCTAGACAGTAAACTGGTTATGTGTGGCAAAGAATCTCTAGTTTGAATCTATCCTTCTGAAGTAACACAACACTTTGAGTTTGTGTACCTAAGATGAAGAGGATTTAGAATCAGTAATCTAGAGCTTAAGAGGAGATAGAGAAGAGTTTAGACTGGGTTTTACAAGTATTAGGCTGCCTTAAGAGAGATAGAGTTAAGGCAGCCTCTAAACCATAATGCTTAGCTCCTTACATTGTGAATATTGTTTAGACACAAGCAAGAGAGAGAGAGCCACGAGTTTAGAGAGAGAAACTTGTCTATTGATTCTGGTAAGTGTTACAAGTGATGGGGAAGCCTTTAAATAGGCAATACACATGATTAAACAATTACTAAACAATGGAAACATAAACAAATAATTCTGTATAGACTGAGAAGAGGCCAAAGGGGATAAATCCAATGTCTGGCTCGTCCAGGAAGAGTAGAAAGGGACATGAGGAGAGGCACAACCTTCCTTGGTGATAGTGACAGGTCTACACATGGTACGGCCGTGGAATGGCTGTCTCTCCCTGGATCACTTGAAGGGGGCGTGGGTGGATGATAGATGATGGTGATGGACTTTGCTAAAGAGCTATGGATTGCTCAGAAGCTGTTTTGCTACTCTCAAACGCAGGATAACCCTGGGTATTGTCTGAGATGGATCACAGAAGTTGAATTCTTCCTTAGTGTGATGTATAACACGTCCACAATGTGAACAAAGGAGACAAGTCTCCAGAACAATCAGGTTTTGCACCAAAAGGCAGTTTTATTGAAAATATCGATTGAATCAGTACATGAACGTGAAAGAGGCTTATAATGCCTAAACTAAATCCCTAATCCTTAACCAGATTGGTTTAGGACGTCCTAATCCAATTTAAGATTGGTTTACTACTCCTAATCCTATTAAAACTTGGTTTACATAACTGAAATTACAAATAAAATAAATAAACCAACAAGCTGGTTCTTCTTTGGTTTCCTCCTTGCCACGACTTGAACTTGATTTGGAGTGTCTCCTAATGGGTTTTAGATCCTCCACGTCCTGTTGGTCCAGCAAGAAAGCAAGTGGATCAAGCATCTGGTTGCAACTCTCTTTTTGGGCCGAAAAAGCCTTATTTTGAGCAACTTCAAATCTAACCCAATCCAGAAACTTCCTGACATGTTTTCCTTGTTATCCATACATAATTGGACGAGGAGAATGGTCTCCATAGCTCCTGTTAAGCTCAGCTGGGTTGAATCCTCTCTGTTCAAGCTGTTTCAAGGCTGTACCAAGAGTTCGTCTCTTCTCTCTGTCCAGAACCTCATAGATCATGCCAATAAGACCATGAAACTTTCCATTAAGCCAAGCATTGATCAGTAGCTTAGCCATTCCATACCTTGAATCCCATATCTTGAGTTTGAGACTGATCAGGCTGATCAAGGCTGCACCATTCCCTCCTCCTTTAAAAGGATTTGTCCTCAAATCCAAGACTTGTAAACAAATAGATCCATGATCAGTTAATTCCAATGTTCCTGTGCTGCGAATGAGAAATATCATCACAAACTGAGTCTCTCCAGGGTCAAACACAAAGTATTGCAACCCCTCTTCATGCCACAACAACTGCTTGGAATTGTGCTTAATATCATTAGCTATTAAAGCAGATGGTTCTCCACTTTGTTAAGTTTGAGGCTGACTGCTTCTCTCCATGATGATCCTACACACGTGCTGCTCATGAACATGAGACCATATACTCTCAGTTTATTCTCCTTCTGATCAGGTGGTCGTGTGGTTTGGTCCCCATACTCATCCTCCACTTCTGGCTTGTCTTTAACCACCACCAGTTTCTGTATTTCTCCTCTAAGGTTGTCCTGATCAGTTATGAACCTGATGAAGGACGTGATGCCTCCTGACTCTCCTTCATTCTCTCTGCAACTAGTTTGTATCACACCATTCTCTCTCCCTTTAAAAAGATTTGACCATAAATCTTGTTTTTCAAGAGTGAATGAACCTTGCAAATTGAGCTTGAATGCAGCTGCTTTCTGATCCAAATTGTTTTATTTCTTCTAATCACACACAAGCTTCCTCCTGGTTCAAACACAACTTGTTGCAGGCCATTAAAAACTCTCAGATGTTCCACTAAACTGATCTGAAGACATACCATAGGTCTGATCAGTAACTCACAAGTTAAAGTCTTAAAGTTATCACCTTGATCAACCAAAGCAAGCACCAATTCAGAAGCTGTAGATGACTCTCTAAGCACTCCCTCTTCTTTCTTTGTTTGATCAGGAACGTGCCCACTGATAACTTGTGTTTCTCCTTCCTGTCCAGCTGCAACAGTGGGTAAAAAAGACTCTTGTTTCATATGGTTGTCCAAGTAGTCTCCTTCACAAAGAGTGGTTGGTTCTGGTTCAATATTTTGTTCTATCTCGCCCTGTTCCGCTGCAGTCTCTTCTTTTATCTCAAACAGTTTTAAAGGCAGCTTAAGAGAAGATTGCTTTGCTTCTTCAGATTGTTGTATGGCAGGGGTTTTCAAGGTATCACAATCTGTCTTCCTTTGCTGTTCTTGTACCAAAGCATTGACTGCTTCTTGGATCTCCTGCCTCTTTACATCTTGGATTTGTTGGCTGTGCAAATAACCAAATTGATGAGTTCTCTTTTGATCTCCACAACCATAACAGACCTTTGGCTCATCTCTGGATGCTCTAGGGCGTGCCCTAACTGATCTTGATTGGCTATGTAACCTTTCCAAATCAAGTTGACCATACTTCTTGGCTACAAACTTTTTCTTCATGACAGCCTTCATCTCATACCAAGAAGAAACTTGAAACTCCCCAATGTGTCTCCTATGGTTAGCAAGCTGATGCCACCAATCAAAAGCATATCCAAATAATCCAGTTGTTGCTAGTTGAACCTGCCTCTCTGCTGTATACCCCTGACAGTTGATAAGTAAGTCCATCTTCTTTTCCCATTCTAGGTATGTATCTGGATCAAACTCTCCATAGAAGGGTGGAATCTGGACAACTTTTTCTCTTCTCTGCAACAACTCCTTTGTTGCTTTGCTCTCAGTCTTCTTCTCATTCTTTCTATTGATTCTAAAAGAATACATGGAAGATATGCTTGGTACTGGATGTATTTCGTTCTCCTAGGTTAGAACTTCAAACCCTAACCTTCAAGTGGCTCTGATACCACTTGGTACGGCCGTGGAATGGCTGTCTCTCCCTGGATCACTTGAAGGGGGCGTGGGTGGATGATAGATGATGGTGATGGACTTTGCTAAAGAGCTATGGATTGCTCAGAAGCTGTTTTGCTACTCTCAAACGCAGGATAACCCTGGGTATTGTCTGAGATGGATCACAGAAGTTGAATTCTTCCTTAGTGTGATGTATAACACGTCCACAATGTGAACAAAGGAGACAAGTCTCCAGAACAATCAGGTTTTGCACCAAAAGGCAGTTTTATTGAAAATATCGATTCAATCAGTACATGAACGTGAAAGAGGCTTATAATGCCTAAACTAAATCCCTAATCCTTAACCAGATTGGTTTAGGACGTCCTAATCCAATTTAAGATTGGTTTACTACTCCTAATCCTATTAAAACTTGGTTTACATAACTGAAATTACAAATAAAATAAATAAACCAACAAGCTGGTTCTTCTTTGGTTTCCTCCTTGCCACGACTTGAACTTGATTTGGAGTGTCTCCTAATGGGTTTTAGATCCTCCACGTCCTGTTGGTCCAGCAAGAAAGCAAGTGGATCAAGCATCTGGTTGCAACTCTCTTTTTGGGCCGAAAAAGCCTTATTTTGAGCAACTTCAAATCTAACCCAATCCAGAAACTTCCTGACATGTTTTCCTTGTTATCCATACATAATTGGACGAGGAGAATGGTCTCCATAGCTCCTGTTAAGCTCAGCTGGTTGAATCCTCTCTGTTCAAGCTGTTTCAAGGCTGTACCAAGAGTTCGTCTCTTCTCTCTGTCCAGAACCTCATAGATCATGCCAATAAGACCATGAAACTTTCCATTAAGCCAAGCATTGATCAGTAGCTTAGCCATTCCATACCTTGAATCCCATATCTTGAGTTTGAGACTGATCACGCTGATCAAGGCTGCACCAACACAGCTCCTTATGCACCCATGTGACTTCTTCTTGCTTAAATCAAACCAGATCCTTCCTTTTGAATTCAAACTGAGTATCCTTAGTTTTCTGGAGCTTATCACGTCCACAAGGTCCTCCCTAACTCATTCCTTGCCTTGCAAGTCAGGTTAGATCAAGACGGTAGCTTGTGGAGCAAGACTGCACAGATAGCCCAAATCAATTTCTCTTGATGCACTTGTCTTTGATCATGGACTAAATCCTTTCCTCTGGCTATTCTATTTTTAATTTTAACAGTACTGAAGTTGCTGCATATCTGGTGGCTTCCATATCTTGATATGGTCAAGATGCAAGTCTTTTTGATCAACTTCAAACTCCTTATGACCCCAACTTGTTCTAGCACGAACAGAGCACTCTCCAAGGGTGATAATCTTGTGGAAATATCCTCCAGGTCTCCACGAGTAGGTCTGTAACCTTCCAGCACAATCAGACATAAGTTCCTCTTGGGAAAGATCCAAACCGGCATGTTTTGCAAAACTAGCAATATCTTGATGATCAGAAGGCCATTTTCTGCGTTGTCTGGTTTGTTGGATCCGTGACTGAATTGGCTTCATTCTCCTGTTGGTTTCATAGTGAAACTCTTGCTGAGCTGAGACGTGCAACCCCTTATCTTCAAAGGATGAGAAATCTACAAAATCAAATGTTGGTGCAGCTGAACTCTTCTTAATCTGTTTGATCTTGTTCTTCTGATTCCAGACCTCTCCTCCAGGCTCAAATACAAGATGTCTCATATCCAAGTCGTGTCTTGATAGTTCCACTTCTCTTTTCTTGTACCAAACAAAAGGAGTGAACAGAAAAGTACCTAAGAAGGTCCTTTGGAAATCACATGGATCAAAGACAATTAGTTGATTCATTCTACGAGTTCCCTGAGGTTCCTTGGGTGTCTTCTCTGCTACTATGTGTTGTGTTAAAGGGACCATGACGTTCTGAAGAGGCTGCTCTTCTTTATGAAAGATATGTGAGGTTACTTTGTCTTGATCTTCTTGGATAGGCGCAACTGGTTCTGGTTCTTGATGCTGTGTTTCAATGGATGGATGTGCTGTGTTGGTCCGTTTGATTTGCTTCTCCACACCCATCATTACTTGTAACAATGCCTCCTTAACCTCTTCACTGAATAAACAGAATTGTTTATCTTCTTTAGATGGCTTAGAGGACTGTCTTCTCCTTGCTGTAACAGATTGGTTCCTTTCCATCAAGACTTTCAATCTTCTTCTCCCACTCAAGGTAGGCATCCGGATCAGCTTTGCCATGGAATGGGGGTATCTTGATCTTCAAACCAGCAAGATCATCTCCTTGGTTCACTCTTCTCTCTTGGACACGCCTAGGTCTTCTTGAGGATGAGCTGAGGTGATCATACTCTTCATCAGTCTCCTCATATCCATCATGTTCTTGGCGAGTTGTTTGGCGAGTTGTTTGGCGAGTTGCTTGTGGTCTCTCTTCTCTCCTAGTCTCTTGGTTTGGCAAGTGACTAGTGGCTCTCCTAATGTCTTCTCTAAGCTCTCTCCTGATGTCATTGAGATTGGTCCTCATCATATAGGTCATGGTTGCCACCACCATACTTTGGTTAAGTTGATTGGTCATAGCTTCCATGAGGAGTTTGTTTCTCCTGACGAGTTCAGCCTCTTCCTCAGACTCGGACACCATGGTTCCTGCTCAAGACAAACAAGACAACCAGTAAAAGGGTTCTAGGGAAGAAGACAAGCAAAAAGGAAAAAAGAAAACAAGCAAAAAGGAAAAGGAACAAGCTTGTATTGCAAGACAACAAGTAAAAAGGAAATCGGCTAAGTGAAAAGGAAATCGATTCAAGCAAAATGGAAAACCTTCTAAACCTTTTCCTAAACTCTTCTAAGGTTTTCTAGCAACCTAACAAGCTTATTCTACTCGTGTTCAAGGTGATAATCAAGTTAAAGCAATGCACAAAGCAATCGACAAGTGAGGGTATGCGGCTAGGGTTCTTCTCTCTCTAGGGTTCTCGCATGCAACCAAATAAGGAAAGTTTAAAAATCTTTGTCTAAACTATTATGCAGTCACGAGCAGCCCTAAACAAAGAATTCTAATGCTAAATCAAGATGTTATAGATGAGATGTGAATGAAAAACAAAAAGAAACAAGAAAGGATAGCGAGTACTTCCCAACCAAAGTTGCTCTGATACCACTTGATGCGTCCCTAGGATGCTCTTTGGTTGATGGGAATGGATAGATCCTTGCAAGAACGAATCAGAGACTCAAGTTCTTCAAGGCGTGTGGATTGAATGGTGACACAAGAGGGATGAATGATCTCTTGATACTCCTAGATGAATGATTTGGATATGACACACCAAACTAAACACCCTTAGACTCTGGATATGACACACCAGAACTCGGCACACTTCTTTTAGAGAGAGAGAGAGCCGTCAAAGATGAATAATACTTGTATTGAAAAGGTTGGATGATTACATAAGGGTGTAGAGAACCCTTTAAATAAGAAACCAGAGAACACACTCTCTAGGGTTTCGACAATGCATCAAAAAAGGAAAGAACTAAAACTATAGTTTATAAGTTTAAATTGAAATAAAATGCAACTTCTATTAGTCTTGGACCGAGAATAGCACTTAGGTGATATGTAGACAAGTTGTGGCCTCGTTAAAAACCTTCCTCCTGGAAAACCTCGTGGGACAAAACCAAAAGCAAGGAAAAGAGCACGCACCCCATGTCTTGCCTAGACACTAACTCAGTTTGGTGTAGAGATGGCTTGAATGGTGATCAAGACATCTCGGATCAAACCTTGTCCAAGACCTTCTTGTTGTGGATGTGAAGTGAGTAATCCAACAACATTCTCCTTGAGCTTCTTGACTCTGGAACGAGTCATGGGACCTTCAGGAATGGCTAGAGCATCCTCACCAAGTGGTTGATGCATTGTGGCTTCATGTGGCTCATCTAGACACTCCTTGTCCTCCTTAGTGATCCGGTCCATGATCAACTTCTATTAGTCTTGGACCGAGAATAGCACTTAGGTGATGACCAATCAACTTAACCAAAGTATGGTGGCTACCATGACCGAGATGATGAGGACCAACCTCAATGACATCAGGAGAGAGCTTAGAGAAGATATTAGGAGAGCCACTAGTCACTTGCCAAACCAAGAGACTAAGAGAGAAGAGAGACCACAAGCAACTCGCCAAACAACTCGCCAAGAACATGATGGATATGAGGAGACTGATGAAGAGTATGATCACCTCAGCTCATCCTCAAGAAGACCTAGGCGTGTCCAAGAGAGAAGAGTGAACCAAGGAGATGATCTTGCTGGTTTGAAGATCAAGATACCCCCATTCCATGGCAAAGCTGATCCGGATGCATATCTTGAGTGGGAGAAGAAGATTGAGCTAGTCTTCCAGTGCAAGCAGTACACAAACCACAAGAAGATTCAGATTGCTGCCACTGAATTCTATGACTATGCTTTGAGTTGGTGGGATCAGTACCTCACAACTCGTAGAAGGAATGGAGAGGAACCAGTAGAGACTTGGACAGAGATGAAGTCAATCATGCGCAAGAGGTTTGTTCCAAGCCATTACCTTAGAGATTTGCACCACCGGCTGAGGAAGCTTACCCAAGGTTCAAGATCAGTGGAGGAGTATTACCAAGAGATGGAGTTACTCATGCTTAGAGCTAACATATCAGAGGATTGGTGGTACGGCCGTGGAATGGCTGTCTCTCCCTGGATCACTTGAAGGGGGGCGTGGATGAATAATAGATGATGAGGATGGTCTTCTCCTTCAAGCTGTGGAAGGCTATAAGGATGTTTTGCTGCTCCTGAGACACAAGTGCACCCTGCTTGATGTCTAGGATGGATCACAGAAGATCACTCTTCTTTAGTGATACAAAACACGTCCACCTAAGTGAACAAAGAGACAAAGTCTCCACAGAGACGATAGGTTGAGCCAAAGCTTAAGTTTATTAAATAATGGTTCATTGTTTACATGGAGGCTCGTCGTTACATAAATAAGAAAGAAGAAAACGAAATCCTAAGCTAAAAAAAACCCTAAGCCAAAACCAAGTCGGTTTAGTGAAAACCATATCCTAATCCTATTGCTAATTGGTTTACATAAATAATAAAACCAAATACAATTAAAATAGACCATATTGGTCGTGCCTAATCCTCTTGGGCAAAGCATAAACCAAGCTGGCTTGTCCTTCCACTTTTTGGGCCGATAAAGGCCATTTTCGAACAACTCTTGCTTGGGCTTGATCCATCTTGTTTCTGGTCCGACCAAGTGCCTCATTAAGCTCATTTTGATGATGAAAATGCTCCTTATAATCCAATTGCACCTCTGGTTCTTCATCTTCCATTTCCAACTCATTTCTCGGCCATGTCGGTTTAACCAGTCCATTTCTCGATCATACCAGATCACCCATTTCCTTTCCTCTCCAACCAGCTTCCTTTCACCCATTTCCTGGTCAATTAGATTGCATACCTGATGTAACCCTGCCTAGCTGTGCAATCAATCAAAACTACCCGAGTTGGACCTTGAAGAAGCTTGTGATGGAGAAAGACCAACCAGATGTCAAAGGGGAGTCTGGATATTACCTCCCTCCATCAACTGACCAAGAGGAGTATTCTAGTCAAGCCAAAACCAGTCCAGTTTGTGGGGTTACAAGAGATGATCAAAGAATTGACTTTCTCGGTCATATTGGTTCATGGAGGCCACCTGATGATCTAATGAAGTTCTTGTTCCTCCTTGGTGAACCAATACATTCTTCTATGAAGCCTAAATCAGTATTACATACCAAGATGTCCAAGAAAGCTTATGGCCACGTTTTGGATCCAGAGGCCCAAGGAGAAGTGATTTCAGTCCAAGAAGAAAGTCATAACAAACTTACTATGGGCCTGTTTCATGCCAAATTCGACCAGCCTTTTCTTCAGTCAATTTCAAGCCCATTCTCACCAAGAATACCAAGAGGGAGTGAGCAAGAAAGTCAAGGTCATGGTCAGGCAAAGAGACATTCAACAAAACACTTATTCTGGTTCAAAATCAAGTCTACATTCCTAGTTTTTAAATTTCTTGATTTCTACACTTTGTCTTTTCATTTCTACAACATGTAACTCCTATATAAAGGGATGAACGACCAGAATAAGATTGATTCACCTTTTTATCAAAATTCTCTCTAAATCTGTGAATCCCTTGTTCATCAATGAACACTGATTGCTAGGAGTTCATTCTCTGCA
This sequence comes from Moricandia moricandioides, assembly GCA_905132885.1. Taxonomy (NCBI): domain Eukaryota; kingdom Viridiplantae; phylum Streptophyta; class Magnoliopsida; order Brassicales; family Brassicaceae; genus Moricandia; species Moricandia moricandioides. The sequence goes on from CAJHQQ010001755.1 coordinate 36,062, forward strand.
AGCAAAACCTGTCTTTGATCGAAAACAGAGTTCATTCTCTTTATCAAGGACACATCTACACAAGATCTGATCAGTTCATAGATCATTTCTGAAGATCATCCAATCAATCCATCCATCATCATCAAAATCAACTCAGATCTCTCTCAAAACCATCAGATCATCCTTCAAAAGAATCAGGGACAAAAGGATCTCCTCACCAGGGGTTCATCAAGTGGTATCAGAGCAGATTTGAAGGCTCTTGATCTGGGGTTTGATTCTAAAACTTCTCCACTCCTCTTTGTTTTGGGAATCTGTTTTCTATTCTCTGCAATTTGCTCTGCAATTTTTCCAGAAATCTCTTATCTTTCTATCTGTTAAATCTGCAAGAGGGCCAACCAGATTGAAAAAAAAAATCAAAAGAAAAGTTGAAGAGAAATCCAACTTGGCTGAGGAGAAATCCAGCCTGGCTGAGGAGAAATCCAGCCTTGGTGGTAAAGCCTCTTGCAAACAAAAATCTTGCAATCTTTCTATCTCTTTCTTCTGTTTTGGGGTTGGGGTTTGTTCTCTAAAGTTTGATCTTTGTTTGTTGCTGAGCTACTGGATTCATAGAGAAAAAAAAATCACAGAAAAACTTGAGAGAAACACAAGAGAGAAGTGAGGCTTTGGCTATTTGTTATTGTGTTAATTTTTCTTATTGAGTTTCTTAGCAGGAAGCCATGTCTGGAGGAAGCAATGGCAGAAGGAGACGTCCTGAAAAGGAACTAGATTATAACCAGTTCAACTCTGAAACAAAAGCAGCCTTGGAGAGAAGAGAAAAATCTATGAGAAAAAGAGATTCTTATGTTATTGATGAGTCTGGTTATGAGCAGGAAAGGATACATTCTAGGAGGTCACTGGAAAGGCTTAACAAGAGGAGAACACATCATGATCAATTCAGTTCTTCCACAAAGAGTTTGCTTGAAAAAAGACAAAATTTGATGAGAAAAGAAAAATCGGTTTTTGACCATTCTGATTCTGTGCAGGAAAAGGCACGACCAGTGAGGCATGAGGAACCAACTAGGAGGAGCAGAGAACGTCCTAGACATGCCAGAGAAGAGACAGGAGCTTTCTATTGTCGTGATCCCATAAAGAAGTCTCAGAAACAACCAGCAGCACTTCATTATTTGGACAGCCAACAGTTTCAAGATGATTTCAAAAAGATTGCACAACAAGTACTGCAAGATTTTGTAACAGACCAGCAAAGGAGACCAACCTCACTACCTTCCTCAGGAGTTGCTGATCCAAAGGGTTGTATCAAGCAGGACCAGACTGTCCAAGAACTGAAAACAGAGCCATCGAAGGTAATAAAAGAACCTGAGGCAGAAAATGAGTTTTCTCTTTTCTCTCCTCAATCTGAACTTGTTATCAGTAGTTCTTGTGATAAACTAACCTCTTTTGAACCGGTGCATCCGAGTAGTCTTGTTTTAGTATCTCAGTTCTTAGAAGAAAACTCAGCAGAAGAAGCACAAAAGAGTTTACCACCAGAAGAAGAGTTGGAGAAGCCAAACAACATTGAAGAAGAAAAGGATGCTAAGTCATTCTCTTTGGACTCTCAAGAGCACTGTAAGAATCTTGATATGGTTAAATCTCTGCCTGAAATGTTTGTTATGGTTAGTTCCAGTGATGTAAAACGTTTTGGTCTGGAAAAAGTAAAAGAATTTTGTGTTCTTAACTCTGTTTTTGATAACATGATTAATTCTTTTAAAGTGTTTGAATCTGATAAAATATCTAATCAAAACATTTTCAGTGTGTTAGTGACATCAGTTTTGATCATGTTTTGAGTCTTGAGAAGTTTATGAAACATTACAGAAGTTGTGAGCACCTTGAAAAGACATTAGAACTTGTCTTGCAACAACCTGATTTCTGTTTCAGAAAACCTTGTGATTCATTTGCTTGTTTTAAAGATAATGGCTTTGATCTGAGTTTTACTAGGCATGAATTTGTCACTGATGAATTGTCTGCATTTGGTTTTCCTTTGAACGAACTTAGAAAGTTGCAGGAACATAAATCACTTAAGGCTGAAACTGAATTTGTTTATGATTCTGTTTTGAAACCTGTTCATTCTTGTTCTGAAACTGATAAATCTTGGTTTGTTATGGGATCATGCTTGCAGAATGATGTAGTTTTGAGCTTTGATGATATATTAGTGTACAACACTTTCTTTGATAAACATGTTGAGCCTTGGTTAAGTAATTCTCGGTTTGAACTTGATCTTTTGTGTTATGAATCTGAGAAACTTGTGTCTGTTTTGAAGCTGTTCTTTATGAACTTTGCTATCATCTGCCTTGACACAATTCTCGTGTACAACACTTACTTTGATAGGCATCATGATAATCTGAAACGTGTGCTACATGTTCTAGGAAAAGGAACTTTGGTTTCTGATCTGAACAATTGCATGTCTTGCACATATAATTCTGGATATCTAGTCTCTATTTTCAGTGTCCAGGATAAACATGATCAGTCTCAAATGAGTGCAAGGGATGAGAGCAGAGATCATTCTTATCAGCCTGAGATTTGGATATGGAAGTACTTGAGGAAAATGGCTTCAAAACTCCAAGGAAGTTTCTCTCCAAAACTTTATTTTGATGTTGCTTTCATGCTTATTTTCTTGATCATTTGTCTCATGTCTAACTTGTTTCCTTTTGATATAGGGGATAGAGATTTGAGGACAAATATTTTTAAAGGAGGAGGGGATGATGTAACCCTGCCTAGCTGTGCAATCAATCAAAACTACCCGAGTTGGACCTTGAAGAAGCTTGTGATGGAGAAAGACCAACCAGATGTCAAAGGGGAGTCTGGATATTACCTCCCTCCATCAACTGACCAAGAGGAGTATTCTAGTCAAGCCAAAACCAGTCCAGTTTGTGGGGTTACAAGAGATGATCAAAGAATTGACTTTCTCGGTCATATCGGTTCATGGAGGCCACCTGATGATCTAATGAAGTTCTTGTTCCTCCTTGGTGAACCAATACATTCTTCTATGAAGCCTAAATCAGTATTACATACCAAGATGTCCAAGAAAGCTTATGGCCACGTTTTGGATCCAGAGGCCCAAGGAGAAGTGATTTCAGTCCAAGAAGAAAGTCATAACAAACTTACTATGGGCCTGTTTCATGCCAAATTCGACCAGCCTTTTCTTCAGTCAATTTCAAGCCCATTCTCACCAAGAATACCAAGAGGGAGTGAGCAAGAAAGTCAAGGTCATGGTCAGGCAAAGAGACATTCAACAAAACACTTATTCTGGTTCAAAATCAAGTCTACATTCCTAGTTTTTAAATTTCTTGATTTCTACACTTTGTCTTTTCATTTCTACAACATGTAACTCCTATATAAAGGGATGAACGACCAGAATAAGATTGATTCACCTTTTTATCAAAATTCTCTCTAAATCTGTGAATCCCTTGTTCATCCATGAACACTGATTGCTAGGAGTTCATTCTCTGCAAGCAAAACTTGTCTTTGATCACAATCAGAGTTCATTCTCTTGATCTTAGACACATCTACACAAGATTTGATCAGTTCATAGATCATTTCTGAAGATCATCCAATCAATCCATCCATCATCATCAAAATCAACTCAGATCTCTCTCAAAACCATCAGATCTTCCTTTAAAAGAATCAGGGACAAAAGGATCTCCTCACCAGGGGTTCATCAATACCAGTCTTCCATGCTGGTTCATAGTCATTCTTTTCTCTATAAAGGCCTCATCAAGATCCGTAGCCTTTTCTCGGTCCAATACCTCATGAATAAGGCCAATAAGCTCTCCAATAAGCCCATTAGGTCGTCCTGTGACCCATTCACTTTCTGGTACATGGATTGACTTCCAAAACTTGAGTTTTAAGCTGATCCAGGTCGCACCATTCCCTCATCCTTTAAAAGGATTTGTCCTCAAATCCAGCTCTTCAAGGATGAATGGACAGTCCAATCTCAGCTTCTTTGTTTCTCTTTGGAACAGGGTGTTGTTTAATCCTTTTTGCACGTTTATATTCCCTCCAGGTTCGAAAACAAGGTTTTGCAGGCCCTTGTTAAACCTCATATGCTCCACTAGGATTGATGAACCCCTGGAGATGAGATCCTTTTGTCCCTGATTCTTTTGAAGGAAGATCTGATGGTTTGAGAGAGATCTGGGTTCGTTTTGATGATGATGGATGGATTGATTGGATGATCTTCAGAAATGATCTATGAACTGATCAAATCTTGTGTAGATGTGTCTAAGATCAAGAGAATGAACTCTGATTGTGATCAAAGACAAGTTTTGCTTGCAGAGAATGAACTCATAGCAATCAGTGTTCATGGATGAACAAGGGATTCACAGATTTAGAGAGAATTTTGATAAAAAGGTGAATGTTTTTTTTCAGAAACAAAAGAGAGTTTAAGTAGAGAAGAAGAAAATTGAAAAGTCCTAAAAATTGTAGAAAAATAAGAAAAACTTAATTAAAACTAAAATTGTCTTGAAAACTCAAGAATTATTTATTTTGGCTGACTCCTTGACTTGAATTTCGTGGCTAGCCTTGCTGAAAGAAAGAATGGATCCTCAACTTGTGTATTGATCTTCTTTTAGACCCAGAAAAAGGCATAAATCATCCATGGGGCTGATCCACATCTTCTCCATCTTGTTTGACATGATTTTCACAGCAAAAGTAAGCTGATTATGCTCCATTCCAGACTTAGATTAATCTTCAAGCTTTCCATTCAGCCATCCCGGTTTATCCTTGACCGCATAGTCCTGTGACTCAAGCATGGTTGCATCATCCCCTCCTCCTTTGAAAAGATTTGTCCTCAAATTTGTATCTCCTACATCAAAAAGAAACAAGTAAGAGGCGAGACAAATGATCAAGAAAAATGAAAGCAACATCAAAGTAAGTTTTTGGACAGAAACTTCCTTGGAGTTTTGAAGTCATGTTCCTCAAGTAATTCCATCTCCAAATTTCAGGCTTATAATATTTGCATTTTCTATTGTTCCTTGCAACCCTCTGAGACTGATCATGCTGTTCCTGGATACTCAAAACATAGACTAGAAATCTAGTGTCATATAGGAAAAACAAGTTCTTAATCTGATCAATAGCCAAGCATTTCTTTCTGAGAAAATGTTGCACTTGTTTCAGACTTCTAAGATACACATCAAAGTAAGTATTGTAAACCAAAATTGTATCAAGGCACTCAATAACATAGAACAACTTCAATTTATGCATACTTTTCTCAGAATCAGAAGAGAAATGATTAAGTACAAATTGAGAATCATTTAACAAAGAATCAGCATGTTTATCAAAGAAAGTGTTATAAACCAGAATGTCATCAAAGCTCAAAACAACACAATTCTCAAGCAATGATCTCAAAACATGCCAAGATTTTTCAGTTTCAGAACATAAACTAGCAAGTTTCAAATCAGAATCAAGAACAACTTCAATTTCAGCCCTAAGTGATTTATGTTCCTGCAACTTTCTAGGTTCGTTCAAAGCAAAACCAAATGCAGAAAAATCATCAGTGACAAGTTCATGCCTAGAAAAACTCAGATCAAAACCATTATCTTTAAAACAAGCAAATGAATCACAAGGTTTTCTGAAACAGAAATCAGGTTGTTGCAGGACAAGCTCTAATGTAGTTTCAAGGTGCTCACAACTTCTGTAATGTTTCATAAACTGCTCAAGACTCAAAACATGATCAAAATTGATGTCACTAAAAAATTGAAAACGTTTTTGATCAGAGATTTTATCAGGTTCAAGTTTCTTAAAAGAATAAATCATGTTATCAAAAACATAGTTTGAAACAGAAAATTCTTTCACTTTGTCAAGACCATAACGTTTCTCATCATCAGAGCAATCCATAACAAACATGTCAGGCACAAAATTAACCATAACAAGTTCCTTACAGTGCTCTTGAGAGTCCACAGAGAATGATTTATCTTCAGCTTCTGCTTCAGTGTTGTTTGGCTGCTCCAACACTTCTTCCGATGGTGAACTCTTTTGTTCTTCTCCTGCTGAGTTTTCTTGTAAGACCTGAGACACTGAATCAATCTTACTCGGTTGCACCGGTTCAAAACAGGTTAGTTCATCACAAGTATTAGTGATAACAAGTTCAGATTGAGGAGAGAAAAGAAAACAACCATGTTCTGTCTCAGATTCTTTCCTTACCATTTCTGTTCCCATCTCTTGGATGATCTGCTCCTGCTTGCTGCAACTCATTGGGTCAGAAACCTTTGAGGAAGATCTTATGCTCTTTCTTTTGTTCTTCTCTAAATCTTTGAATATCTGGTTACACATTTCAGTAATGTTTTGGGGACTACTCATCTGCTTAAGAACTCTAAGACGCAACTCATGATCATCACGACTATGGACAGGTTTTTCTTCTTCTTTGGATAGTTTAGATTTTCCCCTGCTCCTCCTAATAGGCGTGTCCAGCAGCCTCCCTGGTCGTGACCTTTCCTGCATCAAATCAGATTTGTTAAAACCCGATTTTTCTTTACTTGACAAGTGCTGTCTTTTTCCCAGCAAACTCTTTGTAGAGGAACTGAATTGGTTGGGCTGTGAGTTTCTCTCAGGACGTCTGGTAACTCTGGATACATCCTTGCTCCTCCTTTTGATCTTAGTTTCCTTCTGATCCTGTGAAACATTAGCAAATTGATCATCAAACTGTTTTATGATCTGAGACATCATTGTTTCCATCTGCGAATTATTCAACTTCACAGTTAGTGCCTCCTTTCTTTTACTGATACCACTTGATGAACCCCTGGAGAGGAGATCCTTTTGTCCCTGATTCTTTTGAAGGAAGATCTGATGGTTTGAGAGAGATCTGGGTTCGTTTTGATGATGATGGATGGATTGATTGGATGATCTTCAGAAATGATCTATGAACTGATCAGATCTTGTGTAGATGTGTCCTTGATCAAGAGAATGAACTCTGTTTTCGATCCAAGGCAGGTTTTGCTTGCAGAGAATGAACTCCTAGCAATCAGTGTTCATTGATGAACAAGGGATTCACAGATTTAGAGAGAATTTTGATAAAAAGGTGAATGTTTTTTTTCAGAAACAAAAGAGAGTTTAAGTAGAGAAGAAGAAAATTGAAAAGTCCTAAAAATTGTAGAAAAATAAGAAAAACTTAATTAAAACTAAAATTGTCTTGAAAACTCAAGAATTATTTATTTTGGCTGACTCCTTGACTTGAATCCAAGGATAGTCTGAATCCATACAGAAGGTTTGGTTAGTAGATCACAAGAAAAATATTCAATGACTTCACCTTCTTCAACCATAGTTGTAAATGCAGATTCATGAGCTTTAGGTGATTCATTAAGCACTCCTTCTTCAGCTTGGTTTTGACCAGGCACGTGATCACATAAAACTAATGATCTCTCCTCTTGTTTCAGATGGGTTTCCAAGTTGTCTGCCTGACAAAGAGTGGTTGGTTCTGATTCAAACTCTTGTTCTCTCTCACCCTGTTTTGCTGCAGTTTCTTCTTCCTTCTCTGCTGGTTCCTTCTTGTAACAACTTAGCTCATCATCTCTGGATTCTGGACGTGGGACTGACCTCTGTTGTGGGTTTTTAATCACAGCAGTGAGTGATTGATCAATCATGTTCCTGAGGTTTTCCTTGAACTGTGGGCTTTGCAATTCATCAAGATATGCTTCTTGTAGCTGCAACTTTCTTTGTTCCTCACGACTATAGTAGGACTTTGGCTCATCTCTGGATGTCCTAATACGTCCTTTATCTTCCCTAGCTTGGCTTTGTATCCTTTCCAAATCAGTTTGCCCATATCTCTTGGCAACAAACATTTTCTTCATGACAGCCTTCATCTCATACCAAGAAGAAATTTGTTGCTCTCCATATTGTCTCCTAGTATTAGCTGTCTGATACCACCAATCAAGTGCATATCCATATAAACCAGTATATGCCAATTGAGCCTGCTTCTCTGCTGTGTACCCCTGACACTTGATAATTAAATCCATCTCCTTTTCACAATCTAGGTATGTATCTGGATCAAAGTCTCCATAGAAGGGTGGAATCTGGATCTGATTTTTTCTTCTTTGCAACTCCCTTGTTGCTTTGCGCTCAGCATTCTCTTCATGGTTTCTTTTTCTTTCAAAAGAATACATATGAGACTGCTGGATATGATAGATCACGTGATTTAGGTTAAAAACAAAATCCCCAAACCTTCAAGTGGCTCTGATACCACTTGGTACGGCCGTGGAATGGCTGTCTCTCCCTGGATCACTTGAAGGGGGGCGTGGATGAATAATAGATGATGAGGATGGTCTTCTCCTTCAAGCTGTGGAAGGCTATAAGGATGTTTTGCTGCTCCTGAGACACAGGTGCACCCTGCTTGATGTCTAGGATGGATCACAGAAGATCACTCTTCTTTAGTGATATATAACACGTCCACCTAAGTGAACAAAGAGACAAAGTCTCCACAGAGACGATAGGTTGAGCCAAAGCTTAAGTTTATTGAATAATGGTTCATTGTTTACATGGAGGCTCGTGGTTACATAAATAAGAAAGAAGAAAACGAAATCCTAAGCTAAAAAAAACCCTAAACCAAAACCAAGTCGGTTTAGTGAAAACCATATCCTAATCCTATTGCTAATTGGTTTACATAAATAATAAAACCAAATACAATTAAAATAGACCATATTGGTCGTGCCTAATCCTCTTGGGCCAAGCATAAACCAAGCTGGCTTGTCCTTCCACTTTTTGGGCCGATAAAGGCCATTTTCGAACAACTCTTGCTTGGGCTTGATCCATCTTGTTTCTGGTCCGACCAAGTGCCTCATTAAGCTCATTTTGATGATGAAAATGCTCCTTATAATCCAATTGCACCTTTGGTTCTTCATCTTCCATTTCCAACTCATTTCTCGGCCATGTCGGTTTAACCAGTCAATTTCTCGATCATACCAGATCACCCATTTATTTCCTCTCCAACCAGCTTCCTTTCACCCATTTCCTGGTCAATTAGATTGCATACCAGTCTTCCATGCTGGTTCATAGTCATTCTTTTCTCTATAAAGGCCTCATCAAGATCCGTAGCCTTTTCTCGGTCCAATACCTCATGAATAAGGCCAATAAGCTCTCCAATAAGCCCATTAGGTCGTCCTGTGACCCATTCACTTTCTGGTACATGGATTGACTTCCAAAACTTGAGTTTTAAGCTGATCCAGGTCGCACCAATAGGGAAGCAACCATGTCAAGGTTCCTTTGTGGTCTAAACCGAGAGATACAAGACAATGTTGAGATGCAACATTATGTGGAGCTTGAAGAGATGCTACACAAGGCTATTCTTGTTGAGCAACAACTCAAGAGGAGGGGACACTCACGCAATCAGTATGGCTCTAACCGGTTACACAACAACAAGGAAGAGAAGTCACCTTACTCTAAGGAGTCTAAACCATTCCAGAAGGACAACAAGTCCTATCCAAGAGAAGAGGCCAAACCAATCAGTGCTCTTGACAAGGGCAAAGGCAAGGTTGAAGCTTCTAGTTCCAGAGCTCGTGATGTCAAGTGCTTCAAGTGCCAAGGAAGAGGACATTATGCCAATGAGTGTACCAACAAGAGAGTCATGTTCTTACTAGAAGATGGAGAGTATACCTCAGGAGATGACAACACCGAGTCTGACCAAGAAGACACTGAAGAAGAACTTGAAGAAGGACCAGTCCAGGGCAAGCTTTTAGTAGCAAGAAGGCTTCTGATGCGTCCCTAGGATGCTCTTTGGTTGATGGGAATGGATAGATCCTTGCAAGAACGAATCAGAGACTCAAGTCCTTCAAGGCGTGTGGATTGAATGGTGACACAAGAGGGATGGATGATCTCTTGATACTCCTAGATGAATAACTTGGATATGACACACCAAATTAGACACCCTTAGGTCTCTGGATATTACACACCAGAACTCGACACCTTCTAGAGAGAGAGAGCCGACAAGAATGAATGTAACTTGTTTAATAAAAGACTGGATGATTACAAGAGGGTGTAGAGAACCCTTTAAATAGAAAACCAGAGAACATACTCTCTAGGGTTTCGACCATAAACCAAAAAAGGAAAGAAAGAAAACTATAGTCTAAGTTTAACATAAGTTTAGAATGAAATAAAAATGGAACTTCATGTAGTCTTGGACCGAGACTAGCACTTAGGTGATGTGTAGACAAGTTGTGGCCTCGTTAAAAACCTCCCTCCTGGAAAACCTCGTGGGACAAAACCAAAAGCAAGGAAAAGAGCACGCACCCCATGTCTTGCCTAGACACTAACTCAGCTTGATGTAGAGATGGCTTGAATGGTGATCAAGACATCTCGGATCAGACCTTGTCCAAGACTTTGTTGTTGTGGATGTGAAGTGAGTAATCCAACAACATTCTCTTTAAGCTTCTTGACTCTGGAACGAGTCATGGGACCTTCAGGAATGGCTAGAGCATCATCACCAAGTTGTTGGTGCAATGTGGCTTCTTGTGGTTCATCTAGACTCTCCTTGTTCTCCTTAGTGATCCGGTCCTTGATCACATCCAATGCACTCTTAAATGTTGCACCTCAAGCTCTTCAGGTTCAGGTTCATGCTTCCATTCTTTGGTGCTTTCCAGGATCACATCAGCTTCTAAGCTTGCAAAACAAGGCTAAGGAGCTAGAGCAACGTGAGAACCTCTTCTACACCCGGTGCTTGGTCCAAGGAAAAGTGTGCAGCCTCATTGTTGATGGAGGAAGTTGTGTCAATGCTGCGAGTGAAACAATGGTTCAAAAGTTGGGATTGAAGGTTCAGAAACATCCCAAGCCTTACAAGCTACAATGGCTGAATGAAGAAGGCACCATGAAGGTTTCAAGTCAAGTTCTTATTCCCTTAGCGATTGGGAGATATGAAGATGAAGTCTTGTGTGATGTGTTGCCTATGCAAGCTGGTCACATACTTCTTGGAAGACCTTGGCAATCTGATAGACGTGTGATCCATGATGGGTTCACCAAAAAGCATTCTTTCTTGTTCAAGGGCAAGAAGACTACTCTGGTTCCCTTGACACCCAAAGAAGTGCAACAAGATCAGATTCAACTCCAAAAGAAGAAGGAGATTGATCTAAAACTGGCTGGAACTAAGCAGCCAAACTTCTATGCCAACATGGGTGATATCAAAAGAACTCTCAACTCTAAACAATCAGCTATCTTACTTGTGTTTAAAGAGACTCTATTGAACTTAACTGATTCTACACCGGTGTATCCGAGTGAAATGGTTTCTCTTTTGCAGGAGTTTCAAGATGTATTTCCAGAAGACAATCCCATTGGTTTACCACCTTTGAGAGGGATTGAGCATCAGATAGACTTTGTGCCAGGATCTACACTTCCAAACCGTCCAGCATATAGAAGCAATCCGGTTGAGACCAAGGAGTTGCAAAGACAAGTGGAAGAACTAATGGAGAAGGGCTATATCCGAGAGAGTTTGAGCCCATGTGCTGTACCAGTGCTCCTAGTGCCTAAGAAGGATGGTACATGGCGTATGTGTGTTGATTGTAGATCAATCAACAACATCACAGTGAAGTATCGCCACCATATCCCTAGACTTGATGATATGCTTGATGAATTACATGGTTCTTGCATCTTTTCTAAGATAGATTTAAAAAGTGGTTATCATCAGATTAGGATGAAAGAAGGAGATGAATGGAAAACTGCCTTTAAAACTAAGCATGGATTGTATGAGTGGTTAGTTATGCCATTTGGATTAACCAATGCACCTAGTACATTCATGAGGTTAATGAATCATGTTCTTAGATCATTCATAGGCATTTCTGTTGTAGTATACTTTGATGACATCTTAGTATATAGCAAGAACTTAGAAGAGCATCTAGATCATCTTAGGGCTGTCTTGAATACTTTAAGGAATGAGAAGCTTTATGCCAACCTAAAGAAGTGCACCTTTTGCACAGATAACTTGGTTTTTCTAGGCTTTGTTGTGAGTGCAGATGGAGTTAAGGTTGATGAGGAGAAGATCAAGGCAATCAAAGAATGGCCGAGTCCAACTTCACTAGGAGAAGTGAGGAGTTTCCATGGGCTTGCTGGCTTCTATAGGAGATTTGTGAAGGACTTTAGCACCATTGCAGCTCCCTTAACTGAAGTAATAAAGAAGGATGTTGGATTCAAGTGGGGAGAGGCACTGATGCGTCCCTAGGTGATGCGTCCCTAGGATGCTCTTTGGTTGATGGGAATGGATAGATCCTTGCAAGAACGAATCAGAGACTCAAGTTCTTCAAGGCGTGTGGATTGAATGGTGACACAAGAGGGATGAATGATCTCTTGATACTCCTAGATGAATGATTTGGATATGACACACCAAACTAAACACCCTTAGACTCTGGATATGACACACCAGAACTCGGCACACTTCTTTTAGAGAGAGAGAGAGCCGTCAAAGATGAATAATACTTGTATTGAAAAGGTTGGATAATTACATAAGGGTGTAGAGAACCCTTTAAATAGGAAACCAGAGAACACACTCTCTAGGGTTTCGACAATGCATCAAAAAAGGAAAGAACTAAAACTATAGTTTATAAGTTTAAATTGAAATAAAATGCAACTTCTATTAGTCTTGGACCGAGAATAGCACTTAGGTGATATGTAGACAAGTTGTGGCCTCGTTAAAAACCTTCCTCCTGGAAAACCTCGTGGGACAAAACCAAAAGCAAGGAAAAGAGCATGCACCCCATGTCTTGCCTAGACACTAACTCAGTTTGGTGTAGAGATGGCTTGAATGGTGATCAAGACATCTCGGATCAAACCTTGTCCAAGACCTTCTTGTTGTGGATGTGAAGTGAGTAATCCAACAACATTCTCCTTGAGCTTCTTGACTCTGGAACGAGTCATGGGACCTTCAGGAATGGCTAGAGAATCCTCACCAAGTGGTTGATGCATTGTGGCTTCATGTGGCTCATCTAGACACTCCTTGTCCTCCTTAGTGATCCGGTCCATGATCACATCACTAGGATGCTCTTTGGTTGATGGGAATGGATAGATCCTTGCAAGAACGAATCAGAGACTCAAGTTCTTCAAGGCGTGTGGATTGAATGGTGACACAAGAGGGATGAATGATCTCTTGATACTCCTAGATGAATGATTTGGATATGACACACCAAACTAAACACCCTTAGGTCTCTGGATACTACACACCAGAACTCGGCAAGCTTTCTAGAGAGAGAGAGAGCCGTCAAGATGAATGTTACTTGTTTATTAAAAGACTGAATGATTACAAGAGGGTGTTGAGGCCTCTTTAAATAAGAAACCAGAGACAAATCCTCTAGGGTTTCGACAATGATCAAGAAAAGGAAAGAAATAAAACTATAGTCTAAGTTTAACATAAGTTTAAAATGAAATAAAAATGTAACTTCTTTGAGTCTTGGACCGAGAATAGCACTTAGGTGATGTGAAGACAAGTTGTGGCCTCGTTAAAAACCTTCCTCCTGGAAAACCTCGTGGGACAAAACCAAAAGCAAGGAAAAGAGCACACACCCCATGTCTTGCCTAGACAATAACTCAGTTTGATGTAGAGATGGCTTGAATGGTGATCAAGACATCTCGGATCAGACCTTGTCCAAGACTTTCTTGTTGTGGATATGAAGTGAGTAATCCAACAACACTCTCCTTAAGCTTCTTGACTCTGGAACGAGTCATGGGACCTTCAGGAATGGCTAGAGCATCATCACCAAGTTGTTGGTGCAATGTGGCTTCGTGTGGCTCATCTAGACTCTCCTTGTCCTCCTTAGTGATCCGGTCCATGATCACATCATCCCCTCCCTCTTGAAAAGGATTTGTCCTCAAATCAGGTTCATCTACAGCAAAAGGAGCCAAGTCAGTGACATTGAAGCTATTTGATACATCATACTTACCTTGGAGATCAAGCTTGTAGGCATTGTCATTGATCTTGTGGATGATCTCAAAGGGTCCATCAACCCTTGGCATCAGCTTGGACTTCCACTCGTTGGGGAACCTATCCTTCCTCAGGTGCAACCACACTTGGTCACCAACTTCAAAGGTCCTCACACGTCTCCACTTGTTAGCTTGCTTCTCATAAAGCTTGGTCTTCTGCTCAATGTTCTGTCTAGCTTTCTCATGAATCTGTTGAACCAACTCGGCTTTCTTCTTGCCATCTAGACTTATCCTTTCACACTCAGGTAAAGGCATTAGATCCAAAGGAGAGGTGGGATTGAACCCATAAACAATTTCAAAAGGAGAATACTTAGAAGCAGAATGCATAGCATGATTGTATGCAAATTCACAATGTGGTAAGTATTCTTCCCATGTCCTTAAGTTCTTTCTAATGAATGCACGCAGGAGTGTTCCTAAAGTCCTATTAACTACCTCAGTTTGCCCATCAGTTTGTGGATGACATGTAGTAGAGAACAATAGCTTAGTGCCTAACTTAGACCAAAGTGTCTTCCAAAAGTAACTAAGAAACTTAGTGTCCCTATCAGAAACTATGGTTCTAGGCATGCCATGCAAACGTACAACCTCCTTAAAGAACAAGTTAGCTACATGTAATGCATCATCAGTCTTGTGACATGCTATGAAGTGTGCCATCTTAGAGAACCTATCAACAACAACAAAGATAGAATCCTTTCCTGTCCTAGTTCTAGGCAAACCAACAATAAAGTCCATAGAGATGTCATTCCAGGGATGGTGTGGAAGGGGCAAAGGAGTATACAAACCCTGGTTTTGAACTTGTGACTTGGCATGCTTGCAAGTAGCACACCTTCCACAGATTCTCTCCACATCTCTCTTCATGTGCGGCCAATAGAAGTGATCCTGTAAAACTTTCAAGGTCTTGGCAATCCCAAAGTGTCCCATTAGACTGCCCCCATGGGATTCCCTGACAAAAAGATCTCTCAAAGAACAATTAGGCACACACAATCTATTGTCATAGAACAAGTAGCCTTCATTTCTAAAGTAGTGTCCTGCAGCAAACTTAGCACATGAAGCATAAGCTTCCTTGAAATCATGATCAGTATCATACATGTCCTTTATCTGCTCAAACCCAAGCAACTTAGCATCTAAGGTGGTCAAGAGAACATACCTCCGAGATAGTGCATCAGCAACTACATTCTTCTTACCTTGTTTGTATTTGATCACGTATGGGAAGCTCTCAATGAATTCAACCCACCTTGCGTGTCTCTTGCTAAGCTTACTCTGCCCCTTTAGATACTTGAGGGACTCATGATCAGTGTGTATGACAAACTCCTTGGGCCATAAGTAGTGTTGCCACGTTTATAATGCCCTCACCAAGGCATAGAGCTCTTTGTCATAGGTTGCATAGTTGAGAGTGGCTCCTCCAAGCTTCTCACTGAAGTATGCAATGGGTTTCCTATCCTGCATCAACACGGCACCAATTCCAATTCCTGAGGCATCACATTCTATTTCAAAAGTTTTAGTAAAGTCAGGAAGCATAAGAAGAGTTGATTGAGTAAGCTTCTCTTTTAGGCTCTGGAAAGCCTTCTCTTGTGCTTCTCCCCACTTGAATCCAACATCCTTCTTTATCACTTCAGTTAAGGGAGCTGCAATGGTGCTAAAGTCCTCCACAAATCTCCTATAGAAGCCAGCAAGCCCATGGAAACTCCTCACTTCTCCTACTGAAGTTGGACTCGGCCATTCTTTGATTGCCTTGATCTTCTCCTCATCAACCTTAACTCCATCTGCACTCACAACAAAGCTTAGAAAAACCAAGTTATCTGTGCAAAAGCTGCACTTCTTTAGGTTGGCATAAAGCTTTTCACTTCTCAAAACATTCAAAACAGCCCTAAGATGATCTAGATGCTCTTCTAAGTTCTTGCTATAGACTAAGATGTCATCAAAGTATACTACAACAGAAATGCCTATGAATGATCTAAGAACATGATTCATTAACCTCATGAATGCACTAGGTGCATTGGTTAATCCAAATGGCATAATGATGTGATCATGGACCGGATCACTAAGGAGGACAAGGAGAGTCTAGATGAGCCACACGAAGCCACATTGCACCAACAACTTGGTGATGATGCTCTAGCCATTCCTGAAGGTCCCATGACTCGTTCCAGAGTCAAGAAGCTTAAGGAGAATGTTGTTGGATTACTCACTTCACATCCACAACAAGAAGTTCTTGGACAAGGTTTGATCCGAGATGTCTTGATCACCATTCAAGCCATCTCTACACCAAACTGAGTTAGTGTCTAGGCAAGACATGGGGTGCGTGCTCTTTTCCTTGCTTTTGGTTTTGTCCCACGAGGTTTTCCAGGAGGAAGGTTTTTAACGAGGCCACAACTTGTCTACACATCACCTAAGTGCTATTCTCGGTCCAAGACTATAGAAGTTACATTTTATTTCATTTCATTTAAAAACTTATGTTAAACTCTAGTTTCCTTTTTTGATTCATTGTCGAAACCCTAGAGGCATGTCTCTGGTTTCTTATTTAAAGAGGTCTCAACAGCCTCTTGTAATCATCCAGTCTTTTAATAAACAAGTTACATTCATCTTGACGGCTCTCTCTCTCTCTAAGAATTGTGCCGAGTTCTGGTGTGTCATATCCAGAGACTTAAGGGTGATTAGTTTGGTGTGTCATATCCAAATCATTCATCTAGGAGTATCAAGAGATCATTCATCCCTCTTGTGTCACCATTCAATCCACACGCCTTGAAGAACTTGAGTCTGATTCGTTCTTGCAAGGATCTATCCATTCTCATCAACCAAAGAGCATCCTAGGGACGCATCAGAGGATGAGCTGAGGTGATCATACTCTTCATCAGTCTCCTCATATCCATCATGTTCTTGGCGAGTTGTTTGGCGAGTTGTTTGGCGAGTTGCTTGTGGTCTCTCTTCTCTCCTAGTCTCTTGGTTTGGCAAGTGACTAGTGGCTCTCCTAATGTCTTCTCTAAGCTCTCTCCTGATGTCATTGAGATTGGTCCTCATCATATAGGTCATGGTTGCCACCACCATACTTTGGTTAAGTTGATTGGTCATAGCTTCCATGAGGAGTTTGTTTCTCCTGACGAGTTCAGCCTCTTCCTCAGACTCGGACACCATGGTTCCTGCTCAAGACAAACAAGACAACCAGTAAAAGGGTTCTAGGGAAGAAGACAAGCAAAAAGGAAAAAAGAAAACAAGCAAAAAGGAAAAGGAACAAGCTTGTATTGCAAGACAACAAGTAAAAAGGAAATCGGCTAAGTGAAAAGGAAATCGATTCAAGCAAAATGGAAAACCTTCTAAACCTTTTCCTAAACTCTTCTAAGGTTTTCTAGCAACCTAACAAGCTTATTCTACTCGTGTTCAAGGTGATAATCAAGTTAAAGCAATGCACAAAGCAATCGACAAGTGAGGGTATGCGGCTAGGGTTCTTCTCTCTCTAGGGTTCTCGCATGCAACCAAATAAGGAAAGTTTAAAAATCTTTGTCTAAACTATTATGCAGTCACGAGCAGCCCTAAACAAAGAATTCTAATGCTTAATCAAGATGTTATAGATGAGATGTGAATGAAAAACAAAAAGAAACAAGAAAGGATAGCGAGTACTTCCCAACCAAAGTTGCTCTGATACCACTTGATGCGTCCCTAGGATGCTCTTTGGTTGATGGGAATGGATAGATCCTTGCAAGAACGAATCAGAGACTCAAGTTCTTCAAGGCGTGTGGATTGAATGGTGACACAAGAGGGATGAATGATCTCTTGATACTCCTAGATGAATGATTTGGATATGACACACCAAACTAAACACCCTTAGGTCTCTGGATACTACACACCAGAACTCGGCAAGCTTTCTAGAGAGAGAGAGAGCCGTCAAGATGAATGTTACTTGTTTATTAAAAGACTGAATGATTACAAGAGGGTGTTGAGGCCTCTTTAAATAAGAAACCAGAGACAAATCCTCTAGGGTTTCGACAATGATCAAGAAAAGGAAAGAAATAAACTATAGTCTAAGTTTAACATAAGTTTAAAATGAAATAAAAATGTAACTTCTTTGAGTCTTGGACCGAGAATAGCACTTAGGTGATGTGAAGACAAGTTGTGGCGTCCTTAAAAACCTTCCTCCTGGAAAACCTCGTGGGACAAAACCAAAAGCAAGGAAAAGAGCACACACCCCATGTCTTGCCTAGACACTAACTCAGTTTGATGTAGAGATGGCTTGAATGGTGATCAAGACATCTCGGATCAGACCTTGTCCAAGACTTTCTTGTTGTGGATATGAAGTGAGTAATCCAACAACACTCTCCTTAAGCTTCTTGACTCTGGAACGAGTCATGGGACCTTCAGGAATGGCTAGAGCACCATCACCAAGTTGTTGGTGCAATGTGGCTTCATGTGGCTCATCTAGACTCTCCTTGTCCTCCTTAGTGATCCGGTCCATGATCACATCAGGCACAAGAGAAGGCTTTCCAGAGCCTAAAAGAGAAGCTTACTCAATCACCTCTTCTTATGCTTCCTGACTTTGCTAAAACTTTTGAAATAGAATGTGATGCCTCAGGAATTGGAATTGGTGCCGTGTTGATGCAGGATAGGAAACCCATTGCATACTTCAGTGAGAAGCTTGGAGGAGCCACTCTCAACTATGCAACCTATGACAAAGAGCTCTATGCCTTGGTGAGGGCATTACAAACGTGGCAACACTACTTATGGCCCAAGGAGTTTGTCATACACACTGATCATGAGTCCCTCAAGTATCTAAAAGGGCAGAGTAAGCTTAGCAAGAGACACGCAAGGTGGGTTGAATTCATTGAGACCTTCCCATACGTGATCAAATACAAACAAGGTAAGGAGAATGTAGTTGCTGATGCACTATCTCGGAGGTATGTTCTCTTGACCACTCTAGATGCTAAGTTACTTGGGTTTGAGCAGATAAAGGACATGTATGATACTGATCATGATTTCAAGGAAGCTTATGCTTCATGTGCTAAGTTTGCTGCAGGACACTACTTTAGAAATGAAGGCTACTTGTTCTATGACAATAGATTGTGTGTGCCTAATTGTTCTTTGAGAGATCTTTTTGTCAGGGATGTGAGAATAGACAGATTATGGTGTGTGAGTGATGTAGAAACAGAGTATAGAATGATGTAAGAGAAAGAGAATCAGAGAGACAAGTGAGATTTAAAGAGACTGCAATGTAGAGTATTGGAGAATAAGAGAGATTTAGGAGGAGTATGAGACTATTGTGAGAGATTTCGTGTAAGGGAGTAAGTAACCAGAGAATAGAGAGATTAATGAGACAGGATAATGGTGAAGAAGAAAGGGGAACTCCCCACTTTCAGCTTAATTTGTTTTGATTACAGGAGAGGCTAATATATAGCCCAACTACACAACAAACTAGCTAATAAACAATTACTTGTGTAGGGAATGGATAAACAATAATATTGTGGGGAAATCAGAAGGGCAGTCTGGCTGGGACAGGCTGGGCACGTCCAGAATGGTGAGAAAGTGACTGGAGGAAGAGGCACACACAGCTTGGTGTGATAGTGACAGGTCAGTCCTTCTTATGCACCACTTGCTCTCTTTCTTGTCTAAACCAGACCAGCTAGTTCCAATTGCATTCAAACTGAATTGCCTTGACTTCTGGAGCATTAGCCACGTCCATAATGTCTTCCCCACTCATTCCTTGCCTTGCAAGTCAAGTCTGGTTAGGTTTTGGATGAATAGTAGACAGATTCAAATCTTCTCACTTTGCTGTCCTAGTTTGAACCTTAATCCAGCTTGCTTCGTCTTCTCTATCTTTTATTATTCCAACACCCCCCCCCCCTCAAGCTTGACCATAGGAGATCCTTGGACAAGCTTGGAACCTTGAAGAAGCTCCCTCATTAAAAACCTTGGCCAGAAAACCCTCCTTAAGGATAAAACCAACCAAGGAAAAGAGTAGAGTTCTCCAAAGCCTAGGGATTGGCCAGTGAGCCTAAGGAACTTCAGATTTATCATGGTGGAGTCCTTAGGCTCTGGATCGTGGCCTAACTTGTGGTGCAAGCGTGGACTCCATCACTTGCACACACCAACACCTTGGACTCTTCTTAGACCCCGGTTTGTGTCTCCCCCTCTCTTCTGACTACTCGCCATCTTGATAGGTAAGGATGGACCGGTTCTTTGCTTCATTGAGTCTCAAGTAAGGTACCTGATACAATATCCCACAGGTGCATCAGTTCTCAAGGTAATGCACTAATCACAATAATCTCAATAACATTTTAATCATAAGAACAACAATGAATGTTTTGAGATGACTTTAAGGTGCTTCCCTTTCATCATTATGGTAGGGAGTGAACTCCACTTGAGTCCCCACTTGGTAAGACATCTCTCAGATCATAGGAAGCTCATTCACACTCCCCCTCAAGCTTGGAACCGAGAATAGGTGAAGGTCCAAGCTTGCAAGGTTGCAATGAGTTCATGATAGCTTCTTTGATCTGGCTGGTGAGGAATGATGCAAGAGTGAACTCCACTTCTTGCCAAGAGACACTGGACGACTTGGATCCTCAGAATTGCACACCAATACCCCTCCTCAAGCTTGATCCAGAGAGAATAGGTGAAGGACCAAGCTTGGAAGTGGGCAGTACTGAGCTTGAACCAGGAGCACAACAGTTCCAACACCTGCGCTTAAGCCAACTGATCCACCTTTGATCTCTGCTCCATTTCCTTTGGACCACCGGTCTCCTCATGACTTAGGTGATGGTCTTCCTTGTGTGTCTCATGAACCAGGAGCTCAACACCCAAAACAGGCTGCGCTTAATTTCAACCGGTTCTACACACAAGCTATCTCTCCATGGTCAGGAATATACATCATGTGTAGGCTCTGAACTTCATGGGCAATGTCTTCTTCTTTGTCTTGGATTGGTGGTGGACAGAGAGCACCTCTTGTGTACCTGAAACATCACTCAAACTCCAGCAAGAATTAGACCACTCAGTATGACCAGACCTTGATAACTCACCAAGTCTGATCCATCATGTTAAACAAGATGCAAAGGACTGAATCTAAACAACTCATTCAGTTCAAATCCAAGCAACCAACTCTCTAAATGCACATGTATGATAACTCATCAATAACAAGGTATTTAGGCAAATTTTAATGACCATTTAAGCAACACTATGATTAAATGTCAAAAACAGAGACTAGATAACTCATCTAATCACCTTAACCAGTTTAAGAATGCATCACAGGACCAGGAACAACCTATGGATGCAAAACAAGACATAGAGCCAACATATAGATGCATTACATGACCAGGAAACTCTCCTAGACCTCTAGCAATGCCACAAGACTCAAACCAGGTTCTAGACAACTCGCCTAGACATTCTGAACACAAATAATTTATCTAAAGCAATAACTAGTCATGACCATGCTAGCAAGCTTAGAAACAATTCAAAACAGAACCACACACAAAGTTTTTGTATTATGGGACAGAAACTAGGTTCAACAACTCTAGCACTTGAACCTGTCCCAAGAACAAAACAATTCACAAATAATTAAACTAGGACATTAACTAGACATAACCATGCTAGTAAACTCCTAGAACAGACCACACACAACCAGAAAAAATTTAAACAATTATTAAGTATACTGGGACAGAAACTAGGTTCAACAACTCTAGCAACTTTAAACTGTCCCTAAGATACTAAACACACCACTCAACACAACCAGACATAAAGACACAAGCTTTACTCAAGGGAAAGAGGTTTAGCTTACAACCAAGGAACCTGATCTGGTTCCTTGAACCTCCAAGGCACATGGTTCACCTGAACTTGGCAGATTTGGATTTTGGGTTCTCTACCCAACTCCATTCCTTTGAGTGTGCTTTCCCCTTGAACCTCTCATGCTTAGGACCTCTCCTTTCTTCCTGTTTACCAGACGCCACCTTCTGGAAGATAGTGAGAGACTCCATCTTGAAAAGAACATCAGAATTGCTTGTACAGATTTTGTTTGGAGTTTTGCTTGCCAAACAGCTCCAAAACATTTTGCTTCCAAGAGATCTCTTCAGGATGGACAGGAGGCACGAGGATAGACTCTGGAGAGTCTCTGTACACGCCATTGTTGCAGTCTTCTTCCTCTTGAAGAGACTGAACAGCCAACTAGACAGAAACTTCTCCAATTGTTTTAAAACAGCCATGAGGGTGAGCTTGTGCTTGATTTGCGGAAGCTTTGAGTTTCAGGAGCTTGGGAGCTCTGATACCATGTGAGAATAGGCAGATTATTGTGTGTGAGTGATGTAGAAACAGAGTATTGAATGATGTAAGAGAAAGAGAATCAGAGAGACAAGTGAGATTTAAAGAGACTGCAATGTAGAGTATTGGAGAATAAGAGAGATTTAGGAGGAGTATGAGACTATTGTGAGAGATTTCGTGTAAGAGAGTAAGTAACCAGAGAATAGAGAGATTAATGAGACAGGACAATGGTGAAGAAGAAAGGGGAACTCCCCACTTTCAGCTTAATTTGTTTTGATTACAAGAGAGGCTAATATATAGCCCAACTACACAACAAACTAGCTAATAAACAATTACTTGTGTAGGGAATGGATAAACAATAATATTGTGGGGAAATCAGAAGGGGCAGGCTGGCTGGGACAGGCTGGGCACGTCCAGAATGGTGAGAAAGTGACTGGAGGAAGAGGCACACACAGCTTGGTGTGATAGTGACAGGTCAGTCCTTCTTCTTATGCACCACTTGCTCTCTTTCTTGTCTAAACCAGACCAGCTAGTTCCAATTGCATTCAAACTGAATTGCCTTGACTTCTGGAGCATTATCCACGTCCATAATGTCTTCCCCACTCATTCCTTGCCTTGCAAGTCAAGTCTGGTTAGGTTTTGGATGAATAGTAGACAGATTCAAATCTTCTCACTTTGCTGTCCTAGTTTGAACCTTAATCAAGCTTGCTTCGTCTTCTCTATCTTTTATTATTCCAACAAGGGAATCCCATGGGGGCAGTCTAATGGGACACTTTGGGATTGCCAAGACCTTGAAAGTTTTACAGGATCACTTCTATTGGCCGCACATGAAGAGAGATGTGGAGAGAATCTGTGGAAGGTGTGCTACTTGCAAGCATGCCAAGTCACAAGTTCAAAACCAGGGTTTGTATACTCCTTTGCCCCTTCCACACCATCCCTGGAATGACATCTCTATGGACTTTATTGTTGGTTTGCCTAGAACTAGGACAGGAAAGGATTCTATCTTTGTTGTTGTTGATAGGTTCTCTAAGATGGCACACTTCATAGCATGTCACAAGACTGATGATGCATTACATGTAGCTAACTTGTTCTTTAAGGAGGTTGTACGTTTGCATGGCATGCCTAGAACCATAGTTTCTGATAGGGACACTAAGTTTCTTAGTTACTTTTGGAAGACACTTTGGTCTAAGTTAGGCACTAAGCTATTGTTCTCTACTACATGTCATCCACAAACTGATGGGCAAACTGAGGTAGTTAATAGGACTTTAGGAACACTCCTGCGTGCATTCATTAGAAAGAACTTAAGGACATGGGAAGAATACTTACCACATTGTGAATTTGCATACAATCATGCTATGCATTCTGCTTCTAAGTATTCTCCTTTTGAAATTGTTTATGGGTTCAATCCCACCTCTCCTTTGGATCTAATGCCTTTACCTGAGTGTGAAAGGACAAGTCTAGATGGCAAGAAGAAAGCCAAGATGGTCCAACAGATTCATGAGAAGGCTAGACAAAACATCGAGCAGAAGACCAAGCTTTATGAGAAGCAAGCAAACAAGGGGAGACGTGTGAGGACCTTTGAAGTTGGTGACCAAGTTTGGTTGCACCTGAGGTAGGATAGGTTCCCCAACGAGAGGAAGTCCAAGCTGATGCCAAGGGTTGATGGACCCTTTGAGATCATCCACAAGATCAATGACAATGCCTACAAGCTTGATCTCCAAGGTAAGTATGATGTATCAAATAGCTTCAATGTCACTGACTTGGCTCCTTTTGCTGTAGATGAACCTGATTTGAGGACAAATCCTTTTCAAGAGGGAGGGGATGATGTGATCATGGACCGGATCACTAAGGAGGACAAGGAGAGTCTAGATGAGCCACATGAAGCCACATTGCACCAATAACTTGGTGATGATGCTCTAGCCATTCCTGAAGGTCCCATGACTCGTTCCAGAGTCAAGAAGCTTAAGGAGAATGTTGTTGGATTACTCACTTCACATCCACAACAAGAAGTTCTTGGGCAAGGTTTGATCCGAGATGTCTTGATCACCATTCAAGCCATCTCTACACCAAACTGAGTTAGTGTCTAGGCAAGACATGGGGTGCGTGCTCTTTTCCTTGCTTTTGGTTTTGTCCCACGAGGTTTTCCAGGAGGAAGGTTTTTAACGAGGCCACAACTTGTCTACACATCACCTAAGTGCTATTCTCGGTCCAAGACTATAGAAGTTACATTTTATTTCATTTCATTTAAAAGCTTATGTTAAACTCTAGTTTCCTTTTTTGATTCATTGTCGAAACCCTAGAGGCATGTCTCTGGTTTCTTATTTAAAGAGGTCTCAACACCCTCTTGTAGTCATTCAGTCTTTTAATAAACAAGTAACATTCATTCTTGACGGCTCTCTCTCTAGAAAGCTTGCCGAGTTCTGGTGTGTAGTATCCAGAGACCTAAGGGTGTTTAGTTTGGTGTGTCATATCCAAATCATACATCTAGGAGTATCAAGAGATCATTCATCCCTCTTGTGTCACCATTCATTCCACACGCCTTGAAGAACTTGAGTCTCTGATTCGTTCTTGCAAGGATCTATCCATTCCCATCAACCAAAGAGCATCCTAGGGACGCATCAAAAAGCAAGGAAAAGAGCACACACCCCATGTCTTGCCTAGACACTAACTCAGTTTGATGTAGAGATGGCTTGAATGGTGATCAAGACATCTCGGATCAGACCTTGTCCAAGACTTGCTTGTTGTGGATGTGAAGTGAGTAATCCAAAAACATTCTCCTTAAGCTTCTTGACTCTGGAACGAGTCATGGGACCTTCAGGAATGGCTAGAGCATCATCACCAAGTGGTTGGTGCAATGTGGCTTCATGTGGCTCATCTAGACTCTCCTTGTCCTCCTTAGTGATCCGGTCCATGATCACATCATGACCAAGTGTGGTTGCACCTGAGGAAGGATAGGTTCCCCAACGAGAGGAAGTCCAAGCTGATGCCAAGGGTTGATGGACCCTTTGAGATCATCCACAAGATCAATGACAATGCCTACAAGCTTGATCTCCAAGGTAAGTATGATGTATCAAATAGCTTCAATGTCACTGACTTGGCTCCTTTTGCTGTAGATGAACCTGATTTGAGGACAAATCCTTTTCAAGAGGGAGGGGATGATGTGATCGTGGACCGGATCACTAAGGAGGACAAGGAGAGTCTAGATGAGCCACATGAAGCCACATTGCACCAACCACTTGGTGATGATGCTCTAGCCATTCCTGAAGGTCCCATGACTCGTTCCAGAGTCAAGAAGCTTAAGGAGAATGTTGTTGGATTACTCACTTCACATCCACAACGAGAAAGTCTTGGACAAGGTCTGATCCGAGATGTCTTGATCACCATTCAAGCCATCTCTACATCAAACTGAGTTAGTGTCTAGGCAAGACATGGGGTGCGTGCTCTTTTCCTTGCTTTTGGTTTTGTCCCACGAGGTTTTCCAGAAGGAAGGTTTTTAACGAGGCCACAACTTGTCTTCACATCACTTAGATCCTATTCTCGGTCCAAGACTAAAAGAAGTTACATTTTTATGTCATTTTAAACTTATGTTAAACTTAGACTATAGTTTTCTTTCTTTCCTTTTCTTGATCATTGTCGAAACCCTAGAGGATTTGTCTCTGGTTTCTTATTTAAAGAGGCCTCAACACCCTCTTGTAATCATTCAGTCTTTTAATAAACAAGTAACATTCATCTTGACGGCTCTCTCTCTCTCTAGAAAGCTTGCCGAGTTCTGGTGTGTAGTATCCAGAGACCTAAGGGTGTTTAGTTTGGTGTGTCATATCCAAATCATTCATCTAGGAGTATCAAGAGATCATTCATCCCTCTTGTGTCACCATTCAATCCACACGCCTTGAAGAACTTGAGTCTCTGATTCGTTCTTGCAAGGATCTATCCATTCCCATCAACCAAAGAGCATCCTAGGGACGCATCAACTTGGGACTTGGCATGCTTGCAAGTAGCACACCTTCCACAGATTCTCTCCACATCTCTCTTCATGTGCGGCCAATAGAAGTGATCCTGTAAAACTTTCAAGGTCTTGGCAATCCCAAAGTGTCCCATTAGACTGCCCCCATGGGATTCCCTGACAAAAAGATCTCTCAAAGAGCAATTAGGCACACACAATCTATTGTCATAAAACAAATAGCCTTCCTTTCTAAAGTAATGCCCTGAAGCAAACTTAGCACATGAAGCATAGGCTTCCTTGAAATCATGATCAGTATCATACATATCCTTTATCTGCTCAAACCCAAGCAACTTAGCATCTAAGGTGGTCAAGAGAACATACCTCCGAGATAGTGCATCAGCAACTACATTCTCCTTACCTTGTTTATATTTGATCACATATGGGAAGGTCTCAATGAATTCAACCCACCTTGCGTGTCTCTTGCTAAGCTTACTCTGCCCTTTTAGATACTTTAGGGACTCATGATCAGTGTGTATGACAAACTCCTTGGGCCACAAGTAGTGTTGCCACGTTTGTAATGCCCTCACCAAGGCATAGAGTTCCTTGTCATAGGTTGCATAGTTGAGAGTGGCTCCTCCAAGCTTCTCACTGAAGTATGCAATGGGTTTCCTATCTTGCATCAACACAGCACCAATTCCAATTCCTGAGGCATCACATTCTATTTCAAAAGTTTTAGCAAAGTCAGGAAGCATAAGAAGAGGTGATTGAGTAAGCTTCTCTTTTAGACTCTGGAAAGCCTTCTCTTGTGCTTCTCCCCACTTGAATCCAACATCCTTCTTTATCACTTCAGTTAAGGGAGCTGCAATGGTGCTAAAGTCCTTAACAAATCTCCTATAGAAGCCAGCAAGCCCATGGAAACTCCTCACTTCTCCTACTGAAGTTGGACTCGGCCAATCCTTGATTGCCTTGATCTTCTCCTCATCTACCTTAACTCCATCTGCACTTACAACAAAGCCTAGGAAAACCAAGTTATCTGTGCAAAAGGTGCACTTCTTCAAGTTGGCATAAAGCTTTTCACTTCTCAAAACATTCAAAACAGCCCTAAGATGATCTAGATGCTCTTCTAAGTTCTTGCTATATACTAAGATGTCATCAAAGTATACTACAACCGAAATGCCTATGATGATCTAAGAACATGATTCATTAACCTCATTGTGAGAAAACGAGATTTAGAGAGAGTTTACTTGCTGGAAACTGAAGAACATGAAGAACAAGAGAGAGAGAAGAGAGAGAGAGATGAATTTCGAAATGTAAGGAGAGAGAAGGAGAGAAATGATTTCCTTGCCTTAATTGATTCATGGTACATCTATATTTAAAGGGAGACAAATCCCCAATAAACTATTAAACAAAGAGACCTGCAGAAGTATTAAACAAATGAACTCTTGGACAGAAGTGGCTCAGGCAAAGAGGGTGAAAGGGACATGACCTAAACAGTCCAAAGTGGTCCAGAAGTGTTTAAATCCTTCCCATCTCGTGACCTTTGCTCCCAACAGCTCTCTTGTCTTCTGATTAATTAAATACTTCTTTATTAGGCAGAGAAAGCCATCTTCTGATTTATGTAGACCTCTTCTCTATCTTGCACTCCAAGCTAGGTTAGGTTGTACGGACAGACTTGCATTCCAAGGTAGGTTGATCCTTTGCTTAATCTGATTGTCTCCATGCCATTTATTTCTTCATGTCAACACATCTCAACACTCCCCCTCAAGCTTGACTTTAGGTACTGCTCAAGCTTGGAATCATGAAGAACTTCCCTCATTAAAACCTTAATGTGCAAAACCCAGTGGGACAAAAACACATCAAGGAAAAAGAGTAGAAGCCTTCATGATAGGAGAGTCAGTGAGATGTGAGGTCTATGAGTCCAAGTTTCGGATGAATGAACTCACAGACTTTTGTACTCGCAGCTTTGGTGAAGATATCTGCCAACTGGTCTTCACTTCTTGTGTAGCATGGTAGGATGATTTTTTGCTCCACAGCCTGTCTAACCTTATGACAGTCCACCTCAATGTGTTTGGTCCTTTCATGAAACACATTGTTGGATGCTATGTGAATTGCAGCCTGATTATCACAATGCATTGTGATTGGTGATGTTGTCTCTATCCCCAAGTCTATTAGCAGATTTCTGATCCAAATAAGCTCACTAGTAAGCTTCCTCATTGCTCTATATTCTGCTTCAGCACTTGAACATGACACCACCTTCTGCTTCTTGCTCTTCCAAGTTACCAAGTTACCTCCAATGAACGTGCAATAGCCAGTTGTTGACCTCCTGTCCACTCTATCTCCAGCCCTGGTACGGCCCTGGAATGGCTGTCTCTCCCTGGATCACTTGAAGGGGGCGTGGGTGGATGATCGATGATGAATATGGTCTTCTCCTCAGAGCTATGGGATGCTCAAAAGATGTTTCTTTCTGCTCCACAGACACAGGATCACCCTGCTTAGTGTCTAGGATGGATCACAGAGATAATCCTTGCAAACAGAGAATCAAAGACTCGATCTGTATCAAGGCTTGTGGATTGATGTTGGACACAAGAGAGATGGCTCGCCTCCTGATACTCCAAGGCTTCTGATCTGGATATGACACACCAAATCAGAGAACCCAAGCTGGATATTACACACCAGCAGAATTGAGAGAAAACTCAAAACAAAGAGATGAAAAAAAAGTCGATTGATTGATTCCATGCCCAAAAACGTGGCTACATATGTTAAAGCAGGAAATAGAAACCCTAATCCTAAACCCGAATGGTTTACTAAAATCCCAATCCAATTCGAAATTGGTTTACTAATCCTAATTGTCTTTGGTTTAATTTAAATGAACTCAAATTACACAGAAATAAGAATAAACCAACAAGCTGGTTTTCTTCTTTGGTTTCCTCCTTGCCACGACTTGAACTTGATTTGGAGTGTCTCCTAATGGGTTTTAGATCCTCCACGTCCTGTTGGTCCAGCAAGAAAGCAAGTGGATCAAGCATCTGGTTGCAACTCTCTTTTTTTGGGCCGAAAAAGCCTTATTTTGAGCAATTTCAAATCTAACCCAATCCAGAAACTTCCTGACATGTATTCCTTGTTATCCATACATAATTGGACGAGGAGAATGGTCTCCATATCTCCTGTTAAGCTCAGCTGGTTGAATCCTCTCTGTTCAAGCTGTACCAAGAGTTTGTCTCTTCTCTCTGTCCAGAACCTCATAGATCATGCCAATAAGACCATGAAACTTTCCATTAAGCCAAGCATTGATCAGTAGCTTAGACATTCCATACATTGAATCCCATATCTTGAGTTTGAGACTGATCAGGCTGATCAAGGCTGCACCATCCCCTCCTCCTTTAAAATGATTTGTCCTCAAATCCAAGACTTGTAAACACATAGATCCATGATCATCTCCTGGATAAAATACCCAATACTTCCATCCTTTTACATTCCTCAGCAACCTCTTGGAACCTTGCTCAATACAAGCAGCTTCTAAAGCAGATGGTTTCTCCACTCTATTGGGCTTGAAACTGACTGCTTCTCTCCAGTTGTATTCAATCCACGTGTTCCTCATAGAGTTGTGTGAATATACTCTCAGCCTAGCCTCATAAGAACCCAGAAAGGCTCCTTTCTGATCTTGCAAGAACCCCTTTGGATAGTCTGGTGGTCGTGTGGAACAGTCACCATAGTTCCACTTAACCTTTGGTCTGTTCTCAGCATCGATAACAAGTTGTTCTTGCTTGAGATGATGTATCCAAGTTTGCAAGTCATTGTCTACAGCATATAGCCACGCCTTTCTCTTTTTAACCTTTCCATAGCAGCTGGTTTGGATCACACCATCCTCTCTCCCTTCAAAAGGATTTGACCACAAATCATGTTCTTCATGAGTGAATAAAGTATGCAAATCAAGCTTGAAGGCTGCTGGTCTCTGTTGCAGAATTTTGTAACTTTTTCTAAACTCACACAAATTTCCTCCTGGTTCAAAAACAAGGTGTTGCAGCCCCTTAACAAACCTCAGGTGCTCCACTAGGCTGATCTGAATCCACACATTAGGTTTTGTTAGTAGATCACAAGAAATAGATTCAATGATATCACCTTCTTCAACAATAGTTGTAAGTTCCAATTCATGAGCTTTAGGTGATCCATCAAGCACTTCTTCTTCAGCTTGGTTCAGACCAGGCACGTGATCACATATTGTTGATGATCTCTCCTCTTGTTTCAGATGGGCTTCCCAGTTGTCTGGTTGACAAAGAGTGGTTGGTTCTGATTCAAACGTTTGTTCTATCTCACCCTGTTTTGCAGCAGTTTCTTCTTTCTTCTCTACTGGTTCCTTCTGGTAACAACTTAGCTCATCATCTTTGGATTCTGGAAGTGGGACTGACCTCTGTTGTGGGTCTTTCATCACAGCAGTGAGTGATTGATCTATCATGTTCCTGAGGTGTTCCTTGAACTGTGGGCTTTGCAATTCATCAAGATATGCTTCATGTAGCTGCAACTTTCTTTGTTCCTCACGACTATAGTAGGACTTTGGCTCATCTCTGGATGTCCTAACACGTCCTTTATCTTCCCTAGCTTGGCTTTGCATCCTTTCCAAATCAGTTTGCCCATACATCTTGGCAACAAACCTTTTCTTCATGACATCCTTCATCTCATACCAAGAAGAAATCTGTTGCTCTCCATATTGTCTCCTAGTATTAGATGTCTGATACCACCAATCAAGTGCATATCCATATAAACCAGTAGATGCCAATTGAGCCTGCTTCTCTGCTGTGTACCCCTGACACTTGATAATTAAATCCATCTCCTTTTCCCAATCTAGGTATGTATCTGGATCAAATTCTCCATAGAAGGGTGGAATCTGGGTCTGTTTTTTCTTCTTTGCAACTCCCTTGTTGCTTTGCGCTCAGCATTCTCTTCATGGTTTCTTTTTCTTTCAAAAGAATACATATGAGACTGCTGGATATGATAGATCACGTGATTTAGGTTAAGAACAAAATCCCCAAACCTTCAAGTGGCTCTGATACCACTTGGTACGGCCCTGGAATGGCTGTCTCTCCCTGGATCACTTGAAGGGGGCGTGGGTGGATGATCGATGATGAATATGGTCTTCTCCTCAGAGCTATGGGATGCTCAAAATATGTTTCTTTCTGCTCCACAGACACAGGATCACCCTGCTTAGTGTCTAGGATGGATCACAGAGATAATCCTTGCAAACAGAGAATCAAAGACTCGATCTGTATCAAGGCTTGTGGATTGATGTTGGACACAAGAGAGATGGCTCGCCTCCTGATACTCCAAGTCTTCTGATCTGGATATGACACACCAAATCAGAGAACCCAAGCTGGATATTACACACCAGCAGAATTGAGAGAAAACTCAAAACAAAGAGATGAAAAAAAAGTCGATTGATTGATTCCATGCCCAAAAACGTGGCTACATATGTTAAAGCAGGAAATAGAAACCCTAATCCTAAACCAGAATGGTTTACTAAAATCCTAATTCAATTCGAAATTGGTTTACTAATCCTAATTGTCTTTGGTTTAATTTAAATGAACTCAAATTACACAGAAATAAGAATAAACCAACAAGCTGGTTTTCTTCTTTGGTTTCCTCCTTGCCACGACTTGAACTTGATTTGGAGTGTCTCCTAATGGGTTTTAGATCCTCCACGTCCTGTTGGTCCAGCAAGAAAGCAAGTGGATCAAGCATCTGGTTGCAACTCTCTTTTTTTGGGCCGAAAAAGCCTTATTTTGAGCAATTTCAAATCTAACCCAATCCAGAAACTTCCTGACATGTATTCCTTGTTATCCATACATAATTGGACGAGGAGAATGGTCTCCATATCTCCTGTTAAGCTCAGCTGGTTGAATCCTCTCTGTTCAAGCTGTTTCAAGGCTGTACCAAGAGTTTGTCTCTTCTCTCTGTCCAGAACCTCATAGATCATGCCAATAAGACCATGAAACTTTCCATTAAGCCAAGCATTGATCAGTAGCTTAGCCATTCCATACATTGAATCCCATATCTTGAGTTTGAGACTGATCAGGCTGATCAAGGCTGCACCAAGCCCAATCAGCATCACAATACCCTACAATCTCTGTGTTCTTGTTGCAACCCATCCATACTCCCTGTCCTGGTGCTTCTCTTAGATACCTCAAAATCCTCTCCACCATGTTCCAATGATGTAACTTGGGAGTTTGCATATGCTGGCTTACTTGGTTGACTGCAAAACACACGTCTGGTCTAGTGATTGTAAGGTAGATGAGCTTCCCAACCATTCTCCTGTAGTGCTTAACATCTTCATAGGGTTTGTCTTCAAACTCCCCCTCACGCAACACCTTATAGCCATCTTCAAGTGGAGTCTTTGCTGCTTTTTCTTTAAGGTCACCTGCCTCACTCAACAAATCAAGTGTGTACTTCCTTTGGGATAAGAACAGTCCTTCTTTAGATCGACATATCTCAATCCCTAGGAAGTACTTTAGCTCACCCAAGTCTTTGATATCAAAAGATGTCTTAAGAAAAGCTTTAGTTAAGGTGATACCTCCCTTGTCACTGCCAGTGATGATAATGTCATCCACATACACTAGGATCACAACAATTCCTTGTTGACTGGTGAGAGTGAAGAGGGTGTGATCAGCTTCAGACTTCACAAAACCTCTTCCATTGAGAGTGGTGCTGAGCTTGTGATACCAGGCCCTTGGTGATTGTTTCAACCCATAGATGGCTTTCTTCAGTCTAAGAACATTTCCAGGTTTGACAAGGTATTCTAGGCCAGGAGGTGGTCTCATGTAGACTTCATCTTCCAACTCTCCTTGTAGGAAGGCATTCTTCACATCCATCTGCCATAGATCCCACTCTAAGTTGACTGCTAAGGAGAGTATGATCCTTATGGTGTGTAGCTTGGCAACTGGTGCAAAAGTATCAAGGTAGTCTTCACCATATGTCTGAGTAAATCCCCTTGCAACCAACCTTGTCTTTTTTCTTTCTGGTTTTCCATTGGCTAGGTACTTGATAGTGAAGATCCAACGACTTGTCACTGCTTTCTTGCCTTTGGGGAGCTCAGCTTCATACCAGGTATCATTTACTATCATCGCATTGGTTTCATTACCAACTGACTCTCTCCATTCCTTGTCTTGCATTGCTTCTTCATATGATCTTGGAATGTATTCCTGATCCAATTCACCAATGAACACAACATGTTCTTGTGGATACTGAGCCAAAGAACACACTGCTTGTATAGGATGAGATACTGCTTGTGAGTTGAAGTAGACTCTTGTGTTGATCCAATTGGAAGGAGGATTTCGGATTCTGGTACTCCTTCTCAATGGTTGAGTCTGAACATTTCCATCTTCAGCTGGTGCTTCCTCGTCATCCGTAGACTGATCCTCATTCACCACTGACCCTTCTTGTTGCTCATCTTGATCATGAGACACTGAACTTCCTTGTTGTACATGTTGTTCAGTCTTGTTCCCCCCTTCAGGATCAAGGTGAGTAACCTCAACAGTTTCATCTTCAAGCTCCTCACTCATCTCTAAATTTTGTGGGGCCTGAGGACCTTGTTTGGTCTCATGCTCAGTCACAACCCTCTCTTCTGGTATACTGATGCCAAGGCTTTCCATTACCCTTCTCAAATTGTTTGCTTTATCTGAGGCTGATTGAGAGAGATTCTTCACCTCATCCCAACTCTTCTCATCATAATAGCCTTTAGTCTCCACAAACTTTACATCTCTTGATATTAGGACCCTTCTTGCCACTGGATCATAACACTTATAACCCTTTTGTGTTGGAGAGTAGCCAATGAACATAGCTTTTGAGCTTCTGGCATCTAACTTGCTCCTATGTTCCCCTGGTATCAACACAAAGCAGAGGCATCCAAATACACGCAGATGATCCAAAGGGGGCTTGTTGCTGTTTAGTACCTCAAATGGAGACAGATCATTAAGAATCTTAGTAGGAATCCTGTTGATCAGATAACAAGCAGCCATCACAGCATCACTCCAAAACCTCTTTGGGACATTCGTATGGAACATCATTGACCTTGCCACTTCCATCAGATGCCTATTCTTCCTCTCAGCTACTCCATTTTGTTGTGGAGTATAAGGACAGCTTGTCTGATGTATAATCCCATGCTGAGCTAGATACTGCTTGAATGCTTGACTTGTGTACTCTCCACCATTATCTGACCTGAGAATCTTGATTTTGGCACTGAAATGGTTGAGGACATGAGTCTGAAAGTTCTTGAAAGCTTCAAGCACTCTGTCTTTAGACTGGATCAGTGTCACCCAAGTGTACTTAGACTTCTCATCAATAAAGGTCACAAAGTATTTGTGATTTTCTCTAGACAGACAGGGAGCAGTCCACACATCAGAATGAACAAGGTCAAAGCACTTTTCATAGATTGTACTTGACTTTGGAAAGACTGTCCTACAATGCTTCCCCAAGATACAAGCTTCACACCCATCATTTTCAAACACCACACCAGGAAGCATTAAGTTTAGAGCTCTAGCGTGAGGATGTCCCAATCTGGCATGCCATGTAGTGCCATCAATTCCCAGAGAAGTACTGATCATGCAGATAGAAGGAGATGGTTCTGTTCTTTTGAGATGATAGAGTTCATCATGACTGTGTCCTCTTCCAATCACCTGCCCTGTCTTTAGGTCTTGAAACTCAACATCATCAGGTCTGAAGACCACTTGACAACTCAAATCAACCGTAGCCTTTCTTACTGATAGTAAGTTAGAAGTAAACTGAGGCATATATAAGGCAGATGATTCTCTATCAAACAACCTAAGGTTCCCTATCCCTTCTATCTTAACCTTATCTCCATTGGCTATAATTACATTTCCTGAGGCTGGCTTGACATCACTAATCAGATTCCTATCACTAATCATATGGTGACTAGCTCCTGAATCTATAATGATAGGTTTAGAGTATGTACCTGCCTTCTTTGATGAGATGATGGCCTTGGCAGCTCTAATGAAGTAATTCAAATCACTCCTGGTTACTGCTTCATCAGTTCTGATAGCACCAGATGCACTTCTCCACGTTCCTTCTTCATTTGAGTCACTACTGAAGGCAGAATACATGGTCTTTCCTTCAAATGTCTGATGATCAATCTCCTTGATAAAATTCCTGGCCATCTTAATATCCATCTTCCTTTGCTTCAGACTCTTTCTCCTGTGTTGTTTCTTAGCTCTCTTGTACTCTTGAGGCAGCATAATTTTCGCATTCTTGCTTGGTGTGTGCTTTATAGGCTGAACTGACTTCATTTCCTTCTCAAAGAGTGTGTGAGTAACTTGTTCCCTCTGGATTAGCGCACACACACCTTCTACACTTGGGAGCTTGTCTTCTCTGAGAACATGCTTGATCAGCTGATTGTATGAAGGCTTTAGGGTAAGTAGCAAACTAAAGACCACATCCTGCTCTTGCCTTTCTCTTAAGACTTCAGGATCACTAGAACTTGGTCTAAGCATGTTATGTTCTGACCATAAACTCCAAAATTTTCCAAGATGCTGGTTGAACTCTCCTTCATCTTGTTTCAGGTTGTTGATCTCTTTCTTGATTTCAAACACCCTGCTAAGATTAGACATGTTGCCATACACCTTCCTAAGTGTATCCCACAACTCTTTGGAGCTCTCACAGTAGGAGTAAGCTTCCAAGATTGAAGCTTCAAGGCTGTTTTGAATGATAGACAACACCATGAGATCCTCCTGACCCCATTTTCCATCATCAGCAAGCTCAACTTCTTTTCCATCCTTTCCTAGAACAGTCTTCTTAAGAATTTTTCCTTCAGTAACATGTTCCCAAAGGCCTCTACCCCCAAGAGCAATCTTGACAAGTCTTGACCACAGAAGGTAGTTAACTCCATTGAGAGTAACAGGAATCACCACCATTTTTGAATTTTCCATCAAGAACAGCTCAAGAACATCTCAAGAACAGCTATTATCCAGTGGGTAAAGAGAGATTTCGAAATTTATCAGAGTAAAATGAAAGTATTTTGCGGAATAAGTGAGAGAATAAGGTTTCAGGAGCTTGTTAGCTCTGATACCATGTGAGAAAACGAGATTTAGAGAGAGTTTACTTGCTGGAAACTGAAGAACATGAAGAACAAGAGAGAGAGAAGAGAGAGAGAGATGAATTTCGAAATGTAAGGAGAGAGAAGGAGAGAAATGATTTCCTTGCCTTAATTGATTCATGGTACATCTATATTTAAAGGGAGACAAATCCCCAATAAACTATTAAACAAAGAGACCTGCAGAAGTATTAAACAAATGCACTCTTGGACAGAAGTGGCTCAGGCAAAGAGGGTGAAAGGGACATGACCTAAACAGTCCAAAGTGGTCCAGAAGTGGTCCAGCAGTGTTTAAATCCTTCCCATCTCGTGACCTTTGCTCCCAACAGCTCTCTTGTCTTCTGATTAATTAAATACTTCTTTATTAGGCAGAGAAAGCCATCTTCTGATTTATGTAGACCTCTTCTCTATCTTGCACTCCAAGCTAGGTTAGGTTGTACGGACAGACTTGCATTCCAAGGTAGGTTGATCCTTTGCTTAATCTTATTGTCTCCATGCCATTTATTTCTTCATGTCAACACATCTCAACAGGGAGTTGGGGTTCTTTTTCCCTCTCCACTTCATAAACTTGGTTACTTCAATCTGGATACATAAATCTCTTAGTCTCTGTTTCTTAGTCTCTGGTTATTTGTTCTTCAGTCTCTTAATCTCCTATTCTCTTATTCTATCTCGCCATTCTCATCCCTTCATAAGTCTCTCTCATTCTCACCCATTGTTTTCTCAAGACAAGATCTCATCTCTGGCCCTTAAGGGCGAGTTCATCATTCACACAACCTGAGCTCTGAAAACTTATATAAATATGTAAGAAGCTTGATTTGGACTCATTAATCAGTGCAGAATCATCCTGAAGTTGAAGCAAGATCATAGGAGTTATGATGAAGAAGTTATCCCACTTTTAACCGAAGTGATTCCAGTTTACCCTGTTTGGAGATTTGGCAATTTCTTCTTGATACAAATAAAACCAGAATGAATCACGATGTAAGAAACTTTATTTGGACTTATAAATCAGTTAAGAATCATCCTGAAGTTAAATCAATATCATTGGACTTATGATGAAGAAGTTATCCCACTTTTAACCGAAGTGATTCCAGTTTGTCCTGTTTGGAGATTTCGTAATTTCTTCTTGATACTAATAAAACCAGAATGAATCACTATGTAAGAAGCTTGATTTGGACTCATAAATCAGTGTCGAATCACCCTGAAGTTGACTCAAGATCATAGGAGTTATGATGAAGAAGTTATCCCACTTTTAACCGAAGTGATTCCAGTTTGCCCTGTTTGGAGATTTGGGAATTTATTTTTGATACTAATAAAACCAGAATGAATCACGATGTAAGAAGTTTGATTTGGACTCATTAATCAGTGTAGAATCACCCTGAAGTTGAATCAATATCATTGGAGTTATGATGAAGAAGTTATCCCACTTTTAACCGAAGTGATTCCAGTTTGCCCTTTTTGGAGATTTGGCAATTTCTTCTTGATCCAAATAAAACCAGAATGAATCACGATGTAAGAAGCTTGATTTGGACTCATAAATAAGTGCAGAATAATCCTGAAGTTGAATCAATATCATTGGAGTTATGATGAAGAAGTTATCCCACTTTTAACCGAAGTGATCCCAGTTTGCCCTGTTTTGAGATTTGACAATTTCTTCTTGATACTAATAAAACCAGAATGAATCACGATGTAAGAAGCTTGATTTAGACCCATAAATCAGATTAGAATCACCCTGAATTTGGATCAAGATCATAGGAGTTATGATGAAGAAGTTATCCCACTTTTAACCGAAGTGACTCCAGTTTACTCTGTTTGGACATTTTGCAATTTCTTTTTGATTCTAATGAAGCCAGAATGAATCAAGATGTAAGAAGCTTTATTTGGACTCATAAATCAGTGTAGAATCATCCTGAAGTTGAATCAATATCATTGGAGTTATGAAGAAGAAGTTATCCCAGGTTTAACCGAAGTGATCCCAGTTTGCCCTATTTGGAGATTTGGCAATTTCTTCTTGATACTAATAAAACCAGAATGAATCACGATGTAAGAAGCTTGACTTGGACTCATAAATCAGTGTAGAACCACATTGAAGTTGAAGCAAGATCATAGGAGTTATGATGAAGGAGTTATCCCACTTTTAACTGAAGTGATTCCAGTTTGCCCTGTTTGGAGAGTTGGCAATTTATTTTTGATACTAATAAAACAATAATGAATCACGATGTAAGAAGCTTGATTTGGACTCATAAATCAGTGTAGAATCACCCTGAAGTTGAATCAAGATCATAGGAGTTATGATGAAGAAGTTATCCCACTTTTAACCGAAGTGATTCCAGTTTGCCCTGTTTGGAGATTTGGGAATTTATTCTTGATACTAATAAAACCAGAATGAATCACGATGTAAGAAGCTTGATTTGGACTCATTAATCAGTATAGAATCACCCTGAAGTTGAATCAATATCATTGGAGTTATGATGAAGAAGTTATCCCAC
Source organism: Moricandia moricandioides (assembly GCA_905132885.1). NCBI lineage: Eukaryota > Viridiplantae > Streptophyta > Magnoliopsida > Brassicales > Brassicaceae > Moricandia > Moricandia moricandioides. Next base: position 74,703 of record CAJHQQ010001755.1, read on the forward strand.
TTTTAACCGAAGTGATCCTAGTTTGCCCTGTTTTGAGATTTGACAATTTCTTCTTGATACTAATAAAACTAGAATGAATCACGATGTAAGAAGCTTAATTTGGACTTATAAATCAGTTTAGAATCACCCTGAAGTTGAATCAAGATCATAGGAGTTATGATGAAGAAGTTATCAAACTTTTAACCGAAGTGACTCCAATTTACCTTGTTTGGAGATTTGACAATTTCTTCTTCATTTTAATCAAAACCAGAATGAATAAATATGTAAGAAGCTTGATTTGGACTCATTAATCAGTGCAGAATCATCCTGAAGTTGAAGCAAGATCATAGGAGTTATGATGAAGAAGTTATCCCACTTTTAACAGAAGTGATTCCAGTTTACCCTGTTTGGAGATTTGGCAATTTCTTCTTTATACAAATAAAACCAGAATGAATCACGATGTAAGAAACTTGATTTGGACTTATAAATCAGTTTAGAATCATCCTGATGTTGAATCAATATCATTGGACTTATGATGAAGAAGTTATCCCAGTTTTAACCAAAGTGATTCCAGTTTGCCATGTTTGGAGAGTTGGCAATTTCTTCTTGATACTAATAAAACAAGAATGAATCATGATGTAAGAAGCTTGATTTGGACTCATAAATCAGTTTAGAATCACCCTGAAGTTGAATCAAGATCATAGGAGTTATGATGAAGAAGTTATCCCACTTTTAACCGAAGTGACTCCAATTTACCTTGTTTGGAGATTTGGCAATTTCTTCTTGATTCCAATCAAACCAGAATGAATCAAGATGTAAGAAGCTTGATTTGGACTCATAAATCAGTGCAGAATCATTCTGAAGTTGAATCAATATTATTGGACTTATGATGAAGAAGTTATTCCACTTTTAACCGAAGTGATTCCAGTTTACCATGTTTGGAGATTTGACAATTTTTTCTTGATTCTAATCAAACAAGAATGAAACACTATGTAAGAAGCTTGATTTGTACTCATAAATCAGTGTAGAATCACCCTGAAGTTGAATCAATATCATAGGAGTTATGATGAAGAAGTTATCCCACTTTTAACCGAAGTGACTCCAATTTACCTTGTTTGGAGAGTTGACAATTTCTTCTTGATACTAATAAAACCAGAATGAATAATGATGTAAGAAACTTGATTTGGAATCATAAATTAGTGGATAATCACCCTGAAGTTGAATCAATATCATAGGAGTTATGATGAAGAAGTTATCCCACTTTTAACCGAAGTGAATCCAGTTTACCATGTTTGGAGAGTTGGCAATTTATTTTTGATACTAATAAAACAATAATGAATCAAGATGTAAGAAGCTTGATTTGGACTTATAAATCAGGGTAGAATCACCCTGAATTTGAATCAAGATCATAGGAGTTATGATGAAGAAGTTATCCCACTTTTAACAGTAGTGATTCCAGTTTATCCTGTTTGGAGATTTGGCAATTTCTTCTTGATACAAATGAAACCAGAATGAACGATGTAAGAAACTTGATTTGGACTCATAAATCAGTTTAGAATCATCCTGAAGTTGAATCAATATCATTGGACTTATGATGAAGAAGTTATCCCACTTTTAACCGAAGTGATTCCAGTTTGCCATGTTTGGAGATTTGGGAATTTATTCTTTATACTAATAAAACCAGAATGAATCACGATGTAAGAAGCTTGATTTGGACTTATTAATCAGTGTAGAATCACCCTGTAGTTGAATCAATATCATTGGAGTTATGATGAAGAAGTTATCCCACTTTTAACCGTAGTGATTCCAGTTTACCCTGTTTGGAGATTTGGCAATTTCTTCTTGATACAAATAAAACCAGAATGAATCACGATGTAAGAAACTTGATCTGGACTCATAAATCAGTTTAGAATCATCCTGAAGTTAAATCAATATCATTGGACTTATGATGAAGAAGTTATCCCACTTTTAAACGAAGTGATTCCAGTTTGCCCTGTTTGGAGATTTGGGAATTTATTCTTGATACTAATAAAACCAGAATGAATCACGATGTAAGAAGCTTGATTTGGACTCATTAATCAGTTTAGAATCACCCTGAAGTTGAAGCAAGATCATAGGAGTTATGATGAAGAAGTTATCCCACTTTTAACCGAAGTGATTCCAGTTTTCCCCGTTTGGAGATTTGGCAATTTCTTCTTGATACATATAAAACCAGAATGAATCACGATGTAAGAAACTGGATTTGGACTTATAAATCAGTTTAGAATCATCCTGATGTTGAATCAATATCAATGGACTTGTGATGAAGAAGTTATCCCACTTTTAACCGAAGTGATTCCAGTTTACCCCGTTTGGAGATTTGGCAATTTCTTCTTGATACAAATAAAACCAGAATGAATCACGATGTAAGAAACTGGATTTGGACTTATAAATCAGTTTAGAATCTTCCTGATGTTGAATCAATATCAATGGACATGTGATGAAGAAGTTATCCCACTTTTAACCGAAGTTATTCCAGTTTACCCCGTTTGGAGATTTGGCAATTTCTTCTTGATACAAATAAAACCAGAATGAATCACGATGTAAGAAACTGGATTTGGACTTATAAATCAGTTTAGAATCATCCTGATGTTGAATCAATATCAATGGACTTGTGATGAAGAAGTTATCCCACTTTTAACCAAAGTGATTCCTATTGACCTGAGGAAATAAAGAAGACAAAGGGATGAAGAATTGGTTAAGTCTTGTTCGTACAAGTGTACGGAATAGCTTGAGGAACAAGGCTCCCATCTGTGACCTAAAAGGGACTTGAGTGACAAGGAAGAGAGGAGACTCACCAAGTTTGAATCCTCAGAGGCTCCAGACCGTTGGGAAGCAAGGAGACAAGATGGTGAATTGTTTATAGTATAAGTCACATGTTCCACTTAAGGATGGGGAGCCTAGGAGACCGTTTAGCTCCTGTCACTTTCCCTCGGCCAGAGCCACAATAGTTTATTCATTCTCTTTGTTTATTCATTTCTGTACCGAAGGCAACTTGCCTACTTAACTCTTGTACCAGAGCTCATTCAGAAGCAAGGAAATAAAATCTTCCTTCTCTCTCTCTCTCTTGCCTTACGATTCTCTCTACTCTCTCTCTTGTTCTTCTCTGGTTTCTCACTTATTCTTCACAAAACTTACATGGTATCAGAGCTTGTAAGCTCCTAAACACCTATTCTCTTCCGCAAATCTCTTTCTGTTACTGCCTTTGTTCACTTCATCGGTTTACTTTCTTAATTTCTTGAAGAACGTCCTTTTATCCAGTGGATAATAAGACTGTTCTTGCGAGTTCTTGCTCAGTTTCCAGGAAGTGCTCACTCTTTTCTGCTCATTTCATCCTGTCACAAGAGAGTATACTTAGTCTACACTTGGTATCTCATCAATCCAGTCTTCAAAACTCAAGAATCCTTCTTGGTTCACCCTTTTTACCTGCTGGATAATAACAGTTGAAGATGGAGCAGCACAAGGCAGTGATCATTCCGGTTACCCTGAAGGGTCTTAACTACTTAGTCTGGTCAAGGTTGGCCAAGACAGCCCTTGGTGGTCGAGGTTTATGGGAGCACATCACTTCCAGTGAGGCACCAAAACAGATTACCCAAGGAGAAGATGGAAAGGAGATTGTAGTGATGGATGAAGGCAAATGGGGTCAAGAGGATCTAATGGTGCTGTCTGTCTTGCAAAGCTCCCTTGATAGCTCCATAATGGAGGCTTACTCATACTGTGAGACCGCAAAGGAGTTGTGGGATACTCTACAAAAGGTTTATGGAAACATTTCAAACCTCAGCAGAGTATTTGAGGTAAAGAAAGCCATCAACAGCCTGAACCAGGAGGATGTGGACTTCACGGCACACTTTGGGAAGTTCAGATCTCTTTGGGCAGAGCTAGAGATGTTGAGACCAAACACAACAGACCCAACCATCCTGAATGAGAGGCGTGAGCAAGACAAGGTCTTTGGACTGCTTCTCACTCTCAATCCAGCATACAATGATCTCATTAAACACATTTTGAGAGCTGAGAAGTTACCAAGTCTAGAGGAGGTGTGCTCTCAGATTCAAAAGGAGCAAGGGTCTGTTGGTCTCTTTGGAGGAAAGGGAGACCTTACCTTGGCCAACAAAGCTGAGATGGCATCCGCAAACAAAGCCTACTTCAAATCAGAGGATAATAAGAAGGGAGTAACGTGTGATCATTGCAAGAAGGTTGGTCACACAAAGAACCAGTGCTGGATTCTTCATCCTCATCTCAGACCACCATCAAGATTCAATCAAGCTAGAGCTCATGAAGCTGTTCACAACAATGTCCAGCAGATGACTCAGTCAATGCAGCATCAAGGTGAAGGGAGAGCCATGAGTTCCTCTGCTCACATTGCTGGAACCTCTTCTCAGGATGATGCATTCATCCGCAAGTCAGACATTGAGGCTCTCATAAAGGCTCTCAATGTAAACTCTGGTAACCCTAGTAGTAATGTTCATAATGCTTTAAATTCACTGCATTGCACACCTCAAAATCCTAGGCCTTTGATCATTGATTCAGGAGCTTTTCACCATATGATTAGGGATGCTAGACTGATTAGTAATGTTCAACCTGCCTTAGGAAGTGTGGTAATTGCAAATGGTGATAGGATACCCATTAAGGGCATAGGAAACCTGAAACTATTTGAAAAAGAATCTAAAGCTCTCTACATGCCATCTTTTACATCTAACTTGCTCTCAGTTAAGAAAGCCACTACTGATCTTAATTGTCATGTTATTTTTAGTCCTAATGAGGTAAATTTTCAGGATATTAAGACAAGTAAGATGATTGGAAAGGGTGTGAGCAAAGGAGACCTTTATTTGCTAGAAGACACCAAGTATAGTTCTGATTTACCTTCTGCTTTTAATTATGCATCTGTTTTAGCTTCTGATGTATTATGGCATGCTAGATTAGGTCACCCTCACTCTCGTGCCTTACGGTTAATGTTGCCTAATCTTTCATTTCAAAATGATAGTTGTGAGGCTTGTATCTTAGGCAAACATTGCAAGTCTGTTTTTCCTAAGTCAATGACTATCTATGAGCATTTTTTGATTTGATTCACTCTGATGTGTGGACTGCCCCTTGTGCCTCTAGAGAAAGTCATAAGTATTTTGTCACCTTTATTGATGAAAAATCAAAGTATACATGGCTGACCTTGATCCAATCTAAAGATAGGGTGTTAGAAGATTTTATGAATTTTCAGAGCTATGTTACTAACCATTACAATGCCAAGATCAAAATATTTAGGTCAGATAATGGTGGGGAATATACTAGCCACGCATTCAAGAACCACTTAACCAAACATGGAATCATTCACCAAACAAGCTGCCCTTACACACCACAACAAAATGGAGTGGCTGAGAGAAAGAACCGCCATCTCATGGAAGTTGCAAGAAGTATGATGTTCCACACCAATGTTCAAAAGAGGTTTTGAGGTGATGTTGTGGTCTCAGCATGCTATCTTATCAACCGAATACCAACCAGAGTCCTCCATGATAGCTCTCCATTTGAGGTATTGACTAAAACCAAGCCATCCATTGATCATTTGCGTGTGTTTGGGTGTCTTTGCTTTGTCTTGATTGCAGGGGAACAAAGAAACAAATTAGAAGCCAAGAGTGTGAAAGGTATTGACCTGAGGAAATAAAAGACTACAAAGGGATGAAGAACATCTGTGTATATAGGCGAGTGACATAGTTGACTACATGCCTCAACTACAAAGGGATGAAGAACATCTGTGTATATAGGCAAGTGACATAGTTGACTACATGCCTCAACTACATGTGAGCTGGTATAGTCAACTACAAGGTGTACGGATGATCTCTAGACCTAACCCTACCTTAGAGTGCAAGACAAGCAAGATATCTGTCTAAGGAATATTCTGGAGACTCTCCTAAAGCTCTGGATAATTTAAATAAGGCCTAGAGTGCCGTTGGGGACAAGAGGGAAAAGAGGACAAAAGAAACTCACATGTTTGGTTAAGGAGAGAGAAGCAGACGAGATGTCACTCTCACCTCCTCTGGCCGAACCATTTTGGAGCTACTCTCTTCCCATTTGTTTATTGTTTCTTATGTCTGGATGTAGCTCTATTTAATAAACCCTAAGTGTCTAAATGAAGTAAGGGAGACAGAACTCCTCTTTTCTCTGCCTACTCTCTCTCTCGAGAAAACCTATTCTCTCTCTCTCTCTCTTTCTCAAACGGATTAAACTTCATCTCTTTCCTCTGTTCTTGGTGTTCTTCACCTTGTTCTTCATAAAACTTACATGGTATCAGAGCCTAAAAGCTCCTAAACCTATTTTTTCTTCCGCAAATCTATTCTACTCTTCATTCTCTTTTCGTTCTATCGGTTTAGTTTCTCATAATCTCTTGGATACATCCTATTACCCACTGGTCCATAGCTACTCGAAATGGAGCAAAACAAGGCAGTGGTGATTCCAGTTACTCTTAAAGGGGTAAACTACCTTCTATGGTCAAGATTGATCAAGAATGCCCTTGGTGGAAGAGGTTTATGGTCCCATATCACTTCAAATGAGGCGCCAAAACAAACCAGCCAAGGAGAAGATGGAAGGGAGATTGTTGTGATGGATGAAGCCAAATGGAGTCAAGAGGACCTCATGGTGCTGTATATCCTTCAGAGCTCCCTTGATAGCTCCATAATGGAGGCATACTCCTACTGTGAAACCGCAAAGGAGCTGTGGGACACACTACAAAAGGTTTATGGTAACATATCCAACCTCAGTAGGGTCTTTGAAGTGAAGAAAGCTATCAACTGCTTGAACCAGGAAAACATGGACTTTAACCAACACTTTGGTAAGTTCAGAGCACTCTGGGCAGAGCTGGAGATGTTAAGGCCAAGCACCACTGATCCTGCCATCCTGAATGAGAGGCGTGAGCAAGACAAAGTGTTTGGTCTACTTCTCACTCTCAACCCAGGCTACAACGACCTCATTAAACACATGTTGAGGGCAGATAAGTTACCTACTCTTGAAGAAGTGTGTGCTCAAATTCAAAAGGAGCAAGGCTCAGTGGGTCTCTTTGGTGGAAAAGGTGACTTGAACATGGCTCACAAGGCTGAAGTCTCTGCCAATAAAGCCTTTTTCAAACCAGAAAATAGGCGAGTCATGTGTGAGCACTGCAAGAAGAGTGGTCATATGAAGAACCAGTGCTGGATTCTTCACCCACATCTCAGGCCCCCATCAAGATTTAACCAAGCAAGAGCCAATGAAGCTGCTCAGCAAACTTCACAGCCTATGCGTCCAAATGGTGAGGGAAGAGCTCTGGTTTCTACCACCTATGCAGTTGGAGCTACATTCCTCAACCTCCCTGCTGAATGATGCCATACATCCGCAAGTCAGACATTGGAAGCCCTTATCAAAGGCTTTCCTCAATGCAAACTCTGGTAACAATTAGTTAGTAATGTTTCAAATGCATCATTGAGTTCAAAACCCATTGATTATTGATTCATGGAGCATCTCATCCCATGATTAGGGGATTCTTAGTCGTTATTAACAATATTGAACCTGCCCTAGGAAGTGGTAGTGATTGCCTAATGGTGATAGAGTTCCTATTAGGGCATTAGGGAACTTGAAACTATTGATAAGGAGTCAAAGGCATTCTATATGCCCACATTTGCATCCAACTTACTTCGGTTAAAAAAGGCTGTCTACTGATCTTAATTGGCAATGTTATTTTTAAGTCCTAATGATGTCCATTTTCAGGATAATTGAGATAATAAAGATGCTTGGAAAAGGTGTGAGCAAGGAAGGATTGTATTTGCTTGAAGACACCAAACTTAGTTCTGATTTTTCTTATGCTTTTAGTTCCACTCCTGTTTTAGCTTCTAAATGTACTATGGCATGCTAGATTAGGCCATCCTCACTCTCGTGCTTTAGGTTTAATGTTGCCTAATCTTTCCTTTAAAACTGATAGCTGTGAAGCTTGTATCCTTGGCAAACATTGCAAGTCTGTTTTCACTAAATCAAGCCACTATCTATGAGCACTGCTTTGATTTAGTTCACTCTGATGTTTGGACAGCTCCTTGTGTCTCTAGGTGATGTGAATCATGGACCGGATCACTAAGGAAGACAATGGGGAGAGTTGTAGATGAGGCAACATGAAGCCACAATGCATCAACCATTTGATGAGGACGCTCTAACCATTCATGAAGGTCCCATGACTCGTTCCAGAGTCAGAAGCTTAAGGAGAATGTTGTTGGATTACTCAACTTCACATCCACAACAAGAAGGTCTTGGACAAGGTTTGATCCGAGATGTCTTGATCACCATTCAAGCCATCTCTACACCAAACTGAGGTAGTGTCTAGCGCAGACATGGAGTGGCGTGCTCTTTTCCTTGCTTTTGGTTTTTGTCCCACGAGGTTTTCTAGAAGGAAGGTTTTTAAACGAGGCCACAACATGTCTAACAAATCACCTAAGTGCTACACTCGGTCCAAGACTAATAGAAGTTACAATGTTATTTCATTTTAAAACTTTAGACTATAGTTTTTTATTTCTTTCCTTTTTTGAATCATTGTCGAAACCCTAGAGGGCATGTCTCTCGGTCTTCTTATTTAAGGGTCCCCTTATGCCCTATTGTAATCACGCAACCTTTTTTCTGATTGAAGTCATTCCATCTTTGCCGGCTCTCTCTCTCTCTAAAAAGCAAGTGGTAGCCGAGGTTCTGGTGTGTCATATCCGAGTTAGGCGTGCTTAGCTTTGGTGTCGTTAATGATCCAACCATTCATCCTAGGAGTATCAACGAGTTCATTCCATCCCTCTTGTGTCACCAAAACCGATCCCACGCCTCGAAGGACTTGAGTCTTTAGATTCGTTCTTGCAAGGATTATCCATTCCCATCAACCAAAGAGCATCCTAGGGACGCATCATTCCTGATCATTCAAGCCATCTCTACACCAAACTGAGTTAGTGT